>JAMKPZ010015517.1:0-65329 GCA_024699675.1 Amphibolis antarctica | reverse complement strand
ATTGTTGCAGTGAAACCCGGCAGCTACACCATTCATTCCGTGCTTGCGGACCCCTCTCCCCGCCTGCTTGTTGCCGCCTTGGTGCTGGTGGGGGGGTCACCACGTGGAAGCTTGAGTGGTTTCTAGCTGCTCTGATCCTCCTCCATCTTCTTCCTCTTCTTCTTCTTCTTCTTCTTCTGCTGCTGCTGCTGCTGCAATCATGCATGTAGGGCGAGGTTGATTTGTTGCTAAGGCAAGTAAAAATACGAACAGGCGAGCGAGGCGTTGCCGAGAGATATATCCATCTTTTCCTCCTCCCTTTCCCTTATTTCCTTTCCACTTTTTAGGGTGTTTGTATCACTAAAATTAGACAAAATTAAATTAAAGAAAATGTAATTTCACCCGATTCTAAAGTTTATGCAAATTAAAGAAGAGACAAAGAATTCAATTCTCATAAGTATAAAAAAAAGGTTGAGAGTTGAATTATTAACTCTTATTGTAAATTAAAGGAAAATTAACCATATTTTTGGTCTCACGAGGTGTTTATACCTTCAGAATCTATCGGAAAGAGTGTGTTAGAATGTCAAAAAAATATGATGTGTTTGTGCCTTCAACAGAATTGATTAGAATATTTTAGAATATCATGAAATATATCAGAATTACAATAGCAATGTAATAGAAATTTGTTACATCATAAAAGTTTACAATTTTCTTGTAATTCTTGTATAATTGTCGTCATGTCTCAATGCAACTGTCAACATTTTTCCTTGTAACTTTGGAATTTGTTTGTTCATTGTATTTCTTGATAATTTTATTCCATGTATCTGCTTTAATTTTTCCATCCATTGTTTTGACATTAGGTTCTTTTAATTCTTCATAGAGAATATCTACAATTTTTCTTCAACTTTTGAACTCCAGTTGAAATAACTTCTTATTCCTTTTTTGATATTTGAAGTACTCATATTTTTGTTATCGTAGATAATTTCAACCCTTTTCACCAAAATTTGAACAAATTTCACAATGGGCGGAGAGGAGACGATGGCAGCACTCACGCAAGGAGAGGGGACAGGGCACTTGCGTTTGCGCAGGGGAGGGAGCACTCACACAGGGAAGGGAGCACTCGTGAAGAGGGGAGGCTAACGGCTTGAGCGGAGAGGATCGATTCTAAGACTTTTGGACAAGGGAGGGTTAGAATAAGATGAAATATTAGATATTTATACTTAGAATAGAATGGAATGTTTTTGAAACTTTCCATCACATTCTAGGTGACACAAACACCCCAATCATTTTGTAACTTTCCATCACATTCTATTATCATCGCTTTCCATCATATTCTAGGAGTCACAAACCCCTCTTAGAATCGTATACGATGATGATGATGATTTCCAAGTAGCATCTTGGCGTTTATACAAGAAAGAGTTTAACTAGAGCAAGAAAGAGGAAGATTGAGGAATGTTAAGGAACACGAAAAAAAACATTATCTTTGATTTAGGGTTTACAACTTATAAAGACTTACAACAAGCAAGTAACAGCTATGATTTAACCTGATAGATGGACGGTTCAGATACAACATAATTTCTTAAAACACACAATCGCATATCATCGTCTCCGCTTTATAGATTTTTTGTGATCTTAAATTTTGATAGATCATATTTTTAATTCTATTTAATTATAATTGTTACACAAATATTCTTACATTGAATTTATTTCTATTCAATTTAATTTTCATCTAAAAATAAATTCTCGTCAATTCATTTTCTTTTAATTTTATGTGTACAAACACTTCCTTTAATAGAATTTATTTTCGAGGATTTGTGCATTCAAATTTTTTTTTAAAAAAAATATTTTTTTTATTTTTACTGAAAAAAGTTTTTCCTCGTTTACAGTAGTGTTTACACCATCATTGAAAAAAAAAAATTCTTGCTCGCAATCCTACGGAAAAAAATTTCATCTGCCCCATCCCAAGCGTACCCTGTTTTGTTTAATTTGCGCAGTTCTATTCTCTTTTATCCAGAAATAATACTGTAAATTACATAATATATATTTATTTTTACTTGTCAATATCATGATTTACACAACCAATTATATTTCCGTGAATTACATGAAAAATATATCAAAATTTGAATTTGATAAATCATTTTACGTAAAAAAAAAGTGTGAATGCCTGATGGCTTGAATGTGTCTTTGTATTCGTACTGATAATCATGTTCGTAGCTTAAACAAATTGCGAAGTTAACGTGATATTTGCGTACAATAATTACTGATTTTATTTGTCTGAATATTTTTATAAAGTGAGTTGAATTTTAAGATTCAAGATAAAATATACGATTTACAATAAAGGAGTAATAATATTGATTTAATTTTATGAATAAAAAAAATTGATAAATATATCTCTGTGATGTATAGTAAAAAATGTAATTACATGATATCAAAATACGAGGACAAACATAACTCTATCATTTTATCGTAACGTATCTTTTTTAGGAATGTTTGTATGCGACGTAATATATCTATTTATGCTTACATATTAAAATTTTATGTATATATATAATGATTAAAGCATCTAGTGGATCGGGTCGGGTCGGGTTACAAGTCAAGGTTTTAAAAAATAGATCATGATCAAATCGGCCTGTAAGCCATATGGAGACCACAACTAATCGGTTAGATCAATAAAATAAAATACTTATGAAAATAATAAATTGAATTGTGTTATGGCCTTGTATACCATTCTGGCCACCAACCATTTCACCTTGAAGAGGACGACCCAAGAGAATATATATACCCAATGCATAGAAATGGAAACAATTGGTATACAATTATAGCAGCCTCCACTAATATTATCTTTAAAGTTAGCAGTTAGCTACCTTAAAACTTAAGAAAGCAGCATAAATTTGGAACTTAATTATTTTCTCCAGTGTAGTTACATTCATAAATGGATCGGTCTAAATTCAACAATATATATATAATCTTACTTATGCTTGCTATCACAACTGGTTGATATCAGCCACACTCATCTCATTCCCACAATAGCGACTGATCATCATATACAGCAATGAAGATAGCTTCACAACCATATACCCCATCTCCTTCAACAATATTAAGGACCAGCCCTAGGAATGAAAAGCTTCACAATTATACCTGTAACAGGGACTGACCTTAATTGGGATGGGAACAAAGATGGATATATATATAGCGTCACAATTAATTATCTCATTCCATTTACATGATAATTAAGGACCGACCAAAGGAACAACAGATGGCCCTGGAGGTATGCCTCATCCTTCATGCATGCTCATCTCAATCCCACATCAAAAGGATCATATATATGGCATTGGAAAATTAATTAATAAGCCATACAACAAACATTGTATTCCATCTGGCAGGTAATTTTGAGGGCTGCTTGGTGTACATCAAGCTAGAATTCTCACTTCAATGTATCAATTAATTAAGCTAACAGTAATGTTTGAGAGTCTAAAAACATTTCCACAAATAAAAGAAGAAAGAAAATCCTTGAGGATTTGCAAACTGAGATGCTTCCAATCGTGTAGCTCTAGATCTGGCCCATTAAGCTAGAACTAAGTACAACAATTGATCTTAATTCAGATTTTCAACCTGTATAATTAACTAGACTAGCACTTGGCCTTGATCTATACTCAGCTGCACTAGTCACGAGATTCCCGTATTTTGAGCAATAGAACTTCATGGTGCTGGTTCATTTTGTCTCTCCTTTACGTACACACGCACTTCATCTTCCTTGCACTCTCAAGTTTCTCTAATTGTTAGCAAGTACAATTAAATATCTAATATTAAGAGGCGATTTGTGTCACTGAAAATAATGAAAAGTGGTGAGAATTTAATACAATGTTACGACGACTGTAATATTTGCGTTAATAAAGATTTAATTTTTTTAAGAAATATTATAAATATTACTGTTTCTTGTTAATTGAATTATTACGGGTGATTTCTATTTAAGTAAAGTTTACGGCACTCAGTTTTTATAATGATAAAGATTTTTACATTTACCAGCATTTTAATCTTCATCGAAATGACGAATGCTCCTATTTCTTGTTAAGTAAGATATTGAAGTTTCAATTGAGGGGCGTAATAGTCCTTCAATTGAATTTTTAGTTTTTTTACATCTTGGCCTTAGTTGAATTTTTAATTTGTTGGATCTCTTTCGAGTGCGACTAAATTTTCCATATATCTTGCAAATTAATTACATCTCTTTTACTCTAGTTGTAAATTTATAACTAAGGATCTTATTGCTATCTTTGTTTTTCTTATTATATTCTACTACTTAAACTCAAAAATCAAATCAACGACCAAATACAATCTCCAAGTTTCCACCTTTTTTTCTAGTAATTTTTAAGCTCGTGGTCGAATACAATAATAGTTTAGACAATTATAATCTAACATTTGTAATTTTTAATAAAATTTAAATTTTAATAAATATGAAAAACTAAAAACATTCCAATATAATTGTCGCCATGCTTGTGGGAATAGCTTCGACCATTGATTTTTTTTACAAATTTTTATATATCATTATTATTATATAAATTCTTATACGTAAATTTTTATATTATAATTTACTACATGTATTACTAGGATGTACAATAAATATAACTAAAAAATTCTATAACAAATGTAACTCAGTTAACTTTGTTTGAGAATATTTTATTTATTAAATTAATTTTACAAAACTTTTCGTACATAAAAATTACTATATAAATTTTTATTAATTAAATTATAATAAACATTTATTTCATTTTCTTTTAATAAACACACGGATCTCAAAATCGACGGTCACGATGGGGTCCACCCAACGAGATGAGTTGAAGATTATTTATAAATCGGGCGGAACGGGTTGATCGACGTGCGGCAGTCCGCCTTTGGCGGGAGCACGCGACCGGAGGAGGCGGCCGGTGCAGTGGGGCGGCTGAAGACGACCGCCCGGATCTCACGTGACGGTCGTCCGAAGGTTGCTGAAATCCTACTTGTAACGATTAAAAAAAAAAAACGCAACTGTTGTAAGCGTGTAATGCACTAATGCAGATCTCCACGAGATTGATCCATAATCATCTGGATTTAGCTCTTTAGGTTTGATTCAATTTCAACCTGACCTTTGACACAGTGGATGATCGCTACACTTATGATTTAGTCTATTTCAACTTTCAATATAATCAACCTCTCGTTATAGATAATCATAATTTAGTCCATTGTCAGTAATCTAACAGGAAATACGTTTATAACAGATGCTTTTAAAGTGCAGTTCAAATCATTACATATAAATATTGATAACCGTTTTAATACCAAATGCGTACATGGCTGTTTATGGCTTTCATTTTTCGTGTCTAGATAAGATTGCAATGAGGATGATTTTATAATCATATTCTATAACAAATGATAATATGAAGTCGAATGATAGATTCTAGAGAAAAGTTATAGATACAATCTCTCTATTTCTCTCTTCTTGGAAATTATGCAAAATTTTCCAAATATTGGATGCTCACTTCTCCTGTAGACCCCACTAGTAAATTTATAAAAAATTCAACGACACCGGCAATAATAATATTATGTTAGCGCGGGGGCTCTTGATAATAATATTATACTATCATAACAGAAATGACACGTGTGAGTACCTACAAAACATTTCTGTAAATATCACTGATTACAGATTTAATGAGTAAATCTCACCTTAGATGTAAACTTATAAATTTATAAAAGATAGCTACAGTATTATATGTTCTGATCAACAGAGCTGACTGTTGAAAAGTAAGTTGTTCAAGAAACACACCGTTAGCACGGGGGCTTCGACAGATTCCAACCAGCGTCCTATCGAATACCGAGGATGAGAATCTAAGGTTTTTTCTGTATCAATTTTAGTTAACTTATGAAATCACGTATTATTATATAAATTTCAATATATAAATTTTTAACATATTAAGTATTATATAAATTTAACTTTATTTACAAAACTAACTTTAATTTCAAATTTATTTAACTTCTAAAACTAACAAAAACTGAGTTGAGGCATAGGGTGATATGATTAATTGGGTGAAAGAAGTTCATGTCATTGGGACCACGTGGAACATCGAACATCTCTTCCTCTTTTTGTCATGTTGAGTAACATATACAAATATGCTACTAACTAAGGATTTATTTAATTGATGGTAATCTCAAATCAAATTATTTAAATTATAAAGTTTAGCAACCCAATGCAAAATAATTATGAAATTATTTTTAAAATCAAATTTACCGTTTAATCTCATATTTTATTGGATAAGTGATGTCCTAAAAAATACCGATTTAAGAAAATTATATTTATAGAAGATCAGATATTGTAATCTAAGGAATGCACTTCAATTACATTACATTAAACAAGATCAATCAAACATACCCTAAAATTAATATCCATCTTTTGCCATTACAAAAATAAAGCAAGGAATTTTATTTTTACAGGGCTGGTGGTAGAAGCAATGTCATGTTGGGATGGTTTAGGGCGGTGGCAAGTAAGAATCCCAATGGGCTTTAATAGGTACAAGGCAAATAATTCAAAAAAATGTAACGCAGAGATCGCTATTCTTCTCCATACTATATTCTTGATATATGCAACGCACGTGAGGAGTTCAACATGAAAACCAATGGCAAAGTGGAAAAATAATCAAAATCAACATGCCGTAAGGAATACATGTGTCATTACCGATGCATGCCCGGCATGTTCCAAAACCACGTGAAGGACGCCGACATCAGATTACGACTTTACAGAAGAACTGGCTACTTGGAATGCGAAAGGTAGGTCGGCCCGTGCATGTACTTCTATGTACGTCCATGGTGTGACAAGGAAGCACAAGCAGGTCCCTCCATGCAACATCGTTGCGCAGTCAAGTTAATACAAGTTCTACGAAGGCAAACCGAAGTAATTACATCGGCAGTTAGACGATAAACATCAAGACAGAAGCATGTTATAAACACTTGGTAAAAAAAAGGCTTGTTATAAATCTTTAAAACGTGTTTTATGGCTATTCGATGACTTCGATGGGATTTTGATGAGATGGAAGAGAGAACCTGTCATGTTATACTTCAGACAGGTGAACCACTTTTGGGCTTCTCGGACTTTGCCAAATGCTTTGACATAATGGAAGCCTGGGCAATATAGATCCAATTTCAAAAAGTTTAATTCAAAATGTACGAAGGCAAGATACTTTCAGATTTTCATCAATAAAATCCCTAGCCTCCGATCATATTAAAATTCGTAACCAAGCCTTGAGGTCTCTTCCTACAATGGGTTACCTGCTCCTGAATGATACTACGAGCTTCAACAAGTTGGGCTTCAAGCTCAAGCTCTCGCTCACTTGCTTCGGAAGTGACCTCAGCCCCTTTCTGGGCATCTTGAAGTTGAACCATTCGGGCCTTTTACCAAACAAAGTACGTACATAGATGAGAAGAAAGAAAACATCTGAAATTCATAGGCTCATGCATATGAACTATGACTTAACCTTAATTGAGGACATTTTAGTTCGCAAGCTCTCTTCAATCTGATCTCTAGCCATGTGGAAGGGCAAGTCAAAGACATCCTAATGGAGATTGGAAAGGATTAGATGTAGCAATTTAGTATAACAGGCATGACCCCATCTCTGTCGATCTTCGAGGAAAATAATTCACAGCTATTTTGCAGAGTTAGACAGAATACGGTCATACCGTCCTTCCACGTAATGGTGACTGTGGGGAACTTTCTTCCAGCCTTCCATTGCTTGTTGGATTTTGTTGAGCTAGCCCAGTAGGCGCATTCAAAAAGTCACGCATGTCCATCTGCCATTGGAGAAGCCATCAAGAGAGCCAGTAATACAAGCTCTTAGTGGTCTTAACAAGGAAACACATGATTGAGGTTTGTAGAAAATACAAATGAAAAAGGTCATATATTTGTTCAATCTATCAAAGCAGGTTACTAATCATGAAGTTGATTTAACATTTTTCACCAAATATTCAAGGGCAGAAGCCACATTTTTGTGATTGTGGATAGCGTAGAGAATATTATCCAAAATAAACCAATTCCATAATGCACACTATTTGAAAATGCCAGCCATAATTGAAGAAACTAGAAAGGGGACCAATAAGCTAGAATCGTGGAGATCTAATAAAATCTAAAGGTTTATTCTAGTAAGACTAGGACCAAAATACCTAAATAAATTAGTTAGGTAGTAACTAATTAGTTATGATAAGTATATAAAAATACCTAAATAAATTTGTTAGGTAATTATTATGTATAAAATGCAGTAGATAAAGATATAATACTCACATACATGAGAAAAACCTTAAATCATGTGCAAATAACTAAAACAAAGCTTATAATGACAAATGATTTAAAAAATAATGGAATTATGATTAATTCCATGTTAAATATTTAGGGGGACCATATGAGTTGAATCCATATAACTCATATCCTTGTTAGTTTTAATAAGTTTGAGACATTTGAATACAAATTTGTTGTTCCCACCATACAACGTATTGGTTCCACTTTTAAAATGTTGTACCATAGCTTAGAGTTGAATATGTATTTAAGTTCAACTTTCTTGTCAAACATGAACTAAAATACCATGTAGCTGGTACAAAGTAGTAACTCTAGAATAAATTAAGTCAATACCACAAATTTTTGATGACCACATGTATGAAAGTAAGAAAAACTGAATATATATATAGTTGGCAACAAGTAACAATGATTTTACAATCTTTTCTATCAACTTTGTTCTTTCAAAGTCCTTTAAGAAAGATTTCGCTAACACTCTAATTAGGCTCCAATGAACTTTCAACCTACGACATCCAACAATTTCACTCCTATTTTGGATTAATTTTTGTGTAGAGTCAACATTTCGAAGTAAAGTAAGTCCCTCCACCTCTACTCTACCTTTAATTCGCTTGATTACTTGTGTTTGCAAAATCCTTAATTTCGTCGTCAGAAGTTTCCAACTGACCAATTTGTTTGTTTGTTTGAGTATTTTGCTTTACTTTTAATAGATTGAGGGACTAAAATTCCTTCCCTAACTAGTACAATGACCAGTTGGGTTCCCAACTGACGAAAATCACCTTCATCCAACCAAAGGGTACCTCCTGTCTTGATTTTAGTACTTCATGTTTCCAATCATTCATGAAACAAGTGCGAGGACTTCAAAATCCCAAATTTCAATGCCCATCACCTTGTCCATGACTAAGTATCGCATGCATCCATGCTCCTAGGTCTTTCTCTCTTGCTTTTGAACCACTAACATATCAAACTTTTAAAATATTTGTTAATGATAGTCTTACCTTAAGTGGAGTACGCATTTGTAGACATCTCATAATAAGATCTATATGATTACCCTTTTACATGTATTTTAGTATTTTAGTATTTCCTTCACATACCATTATTTTTATGTTTCTCATTGTAAAGGATAAGAGAGAAGACTGACAGAAAGGAAAACTCTGAATCATTAGTTTGCAACCACATAAATGAAATGGGGCAAATAATTGTTTGTTGAACCTAGTGGTTGATAAGATTTATCAACCAATGGTTAATGAATTTACCATTGATTAATTTTCCAGAAAATAGAATGAACCATTTAAATGAACTCCAATAGAATTCACTTTATCAACATTGACATTAAACAGAAAAATTACCATTTAACAGTCATTTAAAATTTGTTTCAATCCATATAGTCTGTTTTCCATTTTTTAATATTGTCATCAAAATAATGAATTATTGGCTCAACAAGGTGATAAACGATTGATATTTGATAGATAATATAGAATTTTTTATACTTGTATTCACATTTGAGAACCATAGCGTATAGGTGGTTATTTTGAAAGGTGCATTGACAAACTGTCTTCCTCGTAGGTTGTGGCCAAGTTCAGATATGCCATATTAACCTAAGCTTCATAATACAAATTGTTGACAAACAAGAAGAGAGAAGAGATTGGTGGAAGATTCATTAACAAGGATAAAACCTCTTTATATAGAGGTTGCATAAACATGACAAAGAATACTAACCAATGTGAGACTAAACTCACTTACAAAAGAAATTCTAATACTTAACTCTAACACTACCCCTTAAGTTGGATCCTCTAACTTATAATAAACTTATACATAATAAGATAAATAAAGTAGAAACAAAATAGACAAATTTAGTAGTAGTAGCAATATTGTGTAAGCAAATTTCCACAATATATTATTATTATATACACAATTTATTGTCTGCTCCTTTATTATTATTATTATTATTACATTTTTTCTTCTTTTTTTCTTTTTCTTTCTTTTCTTCCCTCTTCCCTTGTGCCGGTGAATCAACCGAATGTCATCAACCACTGCCACTGATGACATAGGAATCTTTGAGCATTGAGGAAGGGCAACGAAGGGGCAAGGATGGGAGCAAGCAGCTCAAAGAGGTTATGGATCTTCAAGCGAAAGGGGGTGGGGATCGAGTGGGGTTTGTCAACGATGGAGAAGGAGCAAGTAAAAGGAGATTGGGGTTTGTCAATGATTGAGGGCATCTCTCTAGGAATCAAGTGTGGTGTCATTGATTCGTCTCGACAAGGACGTCAAGCAAGGATAACTTTCTGTCTTTCTCAAGGGTTGAGTTTGAAAAGAGGGAAAATCTTCCCCTTTTATATGGATCCCATCAAACCAAAATTGGGAAAGTTAAATTCTGGATTTCCATCTACCACTTAATGTCAAAAAGTCAAATGCCTCTTGAAATTACTTTGCATTTTTGCATTTCCATTCAACACAAACCCCCCCATAATGTTATATTGAACATATTTAACTACATTAATTTAAAATTTCCATAAAAGTTAAAAATGTTCTCAAGGATCTCACCATGAATGAACAATTAGAAATAACATAAAAAAGTAAAATGTTACCTGTGTTGACCGTAGTAATGCTCGCAAATCATTATTCTCTGCCATAAGCTCTTTTGTTTTTAGTTCATATGCATCAACCTGTCAACAGCCTCTAATGTAAAATTAAATATGGACCACAAGCAGAATCAACTACTGTATGGATGTTTTTCCCCATACTATCATTTTAGAGAAATCACTATCAGCCTTCTTGCCATTCCATGTTCCACGTTGTCGACCTTCTTTCTGCACAGTGCAATACACAGTTGAACATGCCAAAACATTAATCCCAGTTGATGATTTGGGGTACAAAAAGAGAATGTGTATATATTGAGTGAAAAAATCATAAAAACCAGGTGCTCCAAAGATTACAAAACTCATTTGAGTCAACAGTACTCCAGGGGATAAACTCAGATGACCATATAAAAGAAAATGATAAACTGCATAGCTTAAATATTTAGAAAAAAGAAAGCCAAATACCTGAAGCAAATTCATTATTTCCATTCCCGATTTAGATTCCTTCTTTTTCTCCATCAACACCTGGTTTAGTCTTTCCTAGAATACACAGATGGGATACACCTTAAAATATCACCACAACATGTAACATAACAATTCCAATTCAAACGGTGCATTCTAAGGAGACATCATGAAAACTTTGCACCATTCCCGAATCAAGAATAGTGAAAAATCAGAGTAGAAATTCGCATGTCATCTATCATTTTGTTATAGAAAATAATGTATTAGGATTTTAGGTATTTGTGTATAGGTTTAGCCTTACATTACTAAGTAATATTTATCTTTGTATATCCTTTATCAATAGAGGTCTTATACTTATGAATAACAATCTACTTCCACCCATTTCTTGAGTTCCAACATGATATTAAAACTTAGGTTTTAAGAGTCCAAAAATGTGAGAAATCTATGTAGGGAGGAAGGAAACCCTAGCCATCACCCTCCTCCTAACCACCATTGCTGCCTCCAACCGTTGCCAACCACTCTACATTGGTCACCCTATCTCTTCCCATGTGCAGTCCATCTGTTCCTAACCACCCCCCACTACCAACAAGTCCTCCCAACCACGACCATCCCCAACCCTTATTCCTCAAACACGCCTCCTCCTACATTGACTTCCCTTATTCCTCTCACATCCTGTCCTTACCATCACCCTGGCCCTCCTTTTGATTCCACCATACTTTGTATTTTTTTGCTTCCCATCTCTCTTGTATCTCACGTGCCTCCGATACCACCTATTCCACCATGGACTCCACTCTCATTTTCCCTTTTTCAACCATCGACCACTCCCATATAGTTTTGTCACTGTTAGTCCCAAAGGAAGATCATCCACTTAGTCTTGAAGAATTGTCTACTGAGAGATAGAGGAGTAAAACTTTGCCACCTTTATTGTGTGCTCATGCCATAGGATTACACCACACACCTGTGCCACTGTTGGGTGTCCATATTCACTATTGTTGCTAGCACTCATTAAGGTTGCAAAAGGTTGTAGTTAAAGAGATAGAAGATGAAGTGTAGCCTGTTAAGGGAAAAAAAGAAGAAGAAGAAGAAGAAAGAAAAGGAAAAAAAGAAGTGAGATTGAATAGAAAAAAAGATGAGGGGTAGAGAGAATGAAAAAAATATCAAAGAAGAAAAAGGAGATAGTGAAACATGTGCAAAAAGAAAAAGAAAAAAAAGAGGGGAAGGAGAAGAATCAAGAAGAAGAGAGAGAGAGAGAGGATAAAAGAATGATAAAAATAGTAGAAGTTCAAAAAGAAATAAGAAAAGAGAAAAACAACAAGTTTAATGCTCGATTATCAATCTTCGATAAATTAGTTATACTCTTCTCATGTGGGACTAGACATTGCAATAATGTTGCTCTATCAAAATTGTTTGTCTTCTACGAGATTATTCTTAATGTTGGACAGTGTTGTCTTACTATTTTTATTGGATGACTAATGATAGTTGTATCAATATTTATAGAAATATATTGGTGTAAACCTTTTAATATGTACATATTCATATGTTGATTGAGTCTAATGACATCAATAACAAATTAGCCTTTTAGTTTGTGTAGTTGTGTTTGTATGTTGATTGAATTTAATGACATCAACAACGAAATAGTGTGTATACTTGTTAAAGTGTGATCAACTAGAGTTTGACCATTTTCCTTGATTGCACAATATTATTACTACTTCTAGTTAGTGTATGTATGTTATGTGTCTTCTTATTTAGTTCGTTATAATTCATTTGAGATTGAGATTGTTGCAAGGTGAATACTCTAGCTTGTAGAGAAAATAATGAAGTAGGGTTTTAGATGTGTACAGATTTAAAATTCACATTGCTTAAATGATATTTATCTTCTTTGTGTAGCCTTTATAAGTAGAGGTCATATACTTATAAATAACAATCTACTCTCACCATTTTTTGTGTTCCCACACATTTAAATTTACAAAATAGTAGTACCTGCAACTTGATGTAGTCTTTTTCCTTCTTCTTCATCTCATGTATCAATTGTGTGCGAACTTGCTTTTAAGGAAGACAAAAGCCATGTATTGTCAGTGAAATTAGAAGTGAGAATCACACTCAACATACCAAGAAGACTTTACTGCTCAAGAGATTGCAAGAATATTGTAAGACCAAGAAAACCAGGATGATTCAACTTCTATAACTAGGATGTGCACCTGGCTGCCAATGATCATTTTTTGAAATTCATCCCTCTCCTGCTGCAGCTTTTCTATTTGCATCTTGAAAGCTGCAGTGGCTTTAGCTTCCTGACCAACAAATATACAGATCATGACTTGTTATACTAAAAGAAATTAGAGAAAAAAGAAGCATAAAAATCAAAAAAATTGTAAATTATAAAATAGCAAACAGACTGTTCGGGACAGTGTAGCTATCTCTCGTTCTTTTGCAACTATTTGTGCTTCTAGTCTCTCAACTCTGGTCTCCAATATTGACATATCACAACGCATCCTAAGAACAAAGATGAGAGATGCATATTACACAAAATTATGTGTTACATTTTAATAAAGAAACCATTCAGAAAAATTTGAGAAAGGAAACAATAATTTTCAACATCTAAAAATATACATTATCCATATGTTGCATGAAACAAGTGTTAGAGTATGATCCTAGTTAGGAAGAATACAGCACAAGTGACCCAAGCTTTGTGCTATCCATGAAAAGGGCCAATGCACATCATTCACAAACTTAGAACAAATTCTGCAAATCCATCAAGAACGATCACATATTCACATATAAGTACAATTCGAGCACCAATAAAAGAGCATATAATATCATTAGGATATATTCACAGTAGAAATACCTCAGATATGGAAGCATCCTAAAATTGACGAGAAGATGACATCTTATGTGCAATAAACATGACGTCTTTTATACTAGCAAAATGGCATGTAATTAACACTCAAACAGTATTTATTACAAGCAGAAAAATGCACTTATCGTTTGACCAGATTTTTATGTGTGGAAAAACTGATCAGCTCATGTAAACTATTTATCCTGGTGTCAGAGTTATTGATCTATATGAAATTCAATGTCCTGGATTCTTTCAAGAACTGGGATTCCTAGTGAATAACTCAAACATATTGAAAATATTGTCTAAGATTTCAACATTAATGTTGGATATTTTTCTTGTGGAAAAAGTAGGATGGAGACCGATATTATTATATAAAAAAATACATTGGTTATGGTTGGATTCGATCATACAGACAGTATCTTGTCAATAACACCTGACTTCATTGGAATCAACTTATGGTGCAGAAAAACACGCTTCATAAAATCAGCATAAACAACATATCAAATTATCGATATGATTGAAGAGATTGTTGAATTTCAATGAACGACATGCTGGCATTGCCCGTTTATTCTGGTAAACTGAAGAGAATAAGAGAGGTGAAGCTCATATAAACATCAACTAGTATTGATGACTGACCTACATTGCAAAAGATATACACTAACCCAAGCACCATCCGAATTACATTCCACTAGTTTTAAAGAAATTAAAAATTTACCTTAGCGAAACACAGTTATGAAAACAGCGGAAGTTAATCCTATCAACTGAAATCAATGCTAACCTCTGTTTCTGCTCGTTGGACGACTCCCTGAACTCAATATCCCTCTGCCGCTGCCGAAGCAAGGAGTATATACAATTACACGTCCTCGCAATAGAAACCTGTCGACGACATCGAAATCCAACAAGGTCAAGCTGAACATCTTCACACATAAAAGGCATCCCAAAAGTCTGCAAAGCTCACTGGATCCGCTGAGAGCAAGTCGAGAGACGCCGGGAACCCGAAGGTAACCAGAGTCTGGTTAAGGTACTTGGCGCAGTGCTCCAGATTGCCGGTGTCGGCAAACGCACTCTCCCTGCAACGCACCAAACAAGAGACGAGAATCAAACTTCGGAGGGGAGAACGGCAAGCAGATCAGCGATGGCAAACGTTTTCCTCCCGATCTGCTCACCTGCCGCCGAATCCCGACTGCCCCGCTCCCTGCACCGCAGAGAAGAATGTGAGACGAGAAGAACGAGGAGGAGGAAGAGAATGAGAAGATCTGGGAGGGGCTTACGGCCAGAGAAAAGTCGGCGTGGAGAGCGGCCATGGCTGAGAGAGGAAGGGAGGGTGGATTTGGGAAATTCGACGGCTGCCTCCGGTCTGAGAAATGTTAACTCTGGGAAATTTTTGAACGGAGGAAGCGCCGGCGCCGAATGCACTACTTCCGTGACACTGTAAGGTTCGTTTGTTAGAGCGATTTTTCTGCGTATTTTTTATTATAAATTATTATTTGAAACTAATTTCATTAAAATTTTGAAGTTGAGATGATTAGTTTAATAAGGATCTTTTAATCATTAGATATTATTGTTAATGAAATTTTTAATCGAAGATTCGATTATAAATTTTAAGAAAAAATATTTTTTGAATTTTTTACTTAAGAAAGTTAAAAATAATTGTATAATCCTTGAATTATAAGATGATGAAAAGGTTGGTAAGGCAAGAGTTTACTTTTTTTTAATCTGATATAATTTTTAAGGTAAGAAATTTTTTTAAATTTTTTCTTTTAATAATTATAATAATAAAATTTATTTTTATTATAAAAATTCTTACAAATTCATTTACAGAGAAAAGTCAGAAAACCATGACATTATCTTAAATATAATTCTTTAGCATCGACATCATATATCGACTCACAAAATATAAAAGACACTTACATCATTACGTTGTAAGTATTTATAAAAAAATATTGTTATTTTTATGACGTAACATACTATAAGTTTAAATATTCGAACTTGCGCTAAATTGAATAGTAAAAATTGATTCAACACTTATTTTTAAAAAATATATAAGTTTAGAAAACAAAACAAAAAATACCAGACCTAAGATCACACGGACGAATAAGAAACTTTGACAAGATAGATTTTGAACAAAATGGAGAAGATTTTTATAAGTATTTTTCTTCTCATCTCGTTTAGTCTGAGAATTTGTAAAAATGCTAATTTTCGTGGAATCAACTCAATTTTGGCTGTCCAATTATTATTTTTCCAATATATCTTTTAAACATTATTATTTATATATAATATATTATTAATTATTTTATTGATTGATAGTAATATTAATCATAACATATTTTTTAATATAATTATGACATTATACTTATATAATGTTAATATCAATAGCGTATTAATATTAACTAGCTTTTACATATTTTTTTTACCGTGATATGTTGTTGAGAAATGCATGGCTGTTGAGTGATGATATTTGGGAAATTCATGCTTAAGCCTAATCCATTTTTATGTAACATTTTGTTAAAAATTGATGGCTAAAATGTGTCATTGAAAATTCAATGAAATGCATACATGCACGTGATGTTTGTATATGGAATCTTGCTGTGAACTGCAGCACGTTAAAACTCATTGTTTATTGTTTCTTTGAAATTCTCTATAATTATTTGAAAATAAGATTTATAAAAAAAATTAGTATATATTTTAATAAGTAATATAATAAAAATAAAAAAATTATCATAACTGTTAAAAGAAAAAAATAAAAGGACCTTTTTACACTTCAAAAATTATATCAACTTAAAAAAAGTGAATTTTAAGTTCACCTAACTTATAAATGGTTACCAGATAAAACCTTTGAGTGATATTAAAGTTTTATTTGGTAATAATATTTGCTAATATGTTCTACTAAATTGTGCAATATGAGTAGAGGTTTTTATTGTAGTTTTCCACGTGAGAGATTAAAAAAATTTCTTACTTTACAAATCATGTCAACCAAAAAAAATGTAAATTTAAAATTTACCTAATTCATTAACTTTACCATATAAAGCCAAGTCACTTGATGTACGACAATAATCAGATCGAGTAATATTGAATATCATGGTTGACCATAAATTTAGGGTTTGTGTTTACTCATCATTCATTTTTTCTACTCTCAGTTTCTAAAAGTACTCATAATTTTATGATAATATGCATATTTTTCGATCTACTTATTTTATTATCAAAATTATTCTTCTTTTTTCTCTTGTATCAAAATCATTTACTTAAAAATCACTTTTTTTTACTCACATGAGTGTTAGAAGTGGAGTTTGTGATTAAGGTGTATTTATTGTAAAGGTAAAATTATGTGAGGTAATGTTTACACTTTTTAAAAAATGACATGATTTACGATATAAGTATTTTGATATAATTTTTAATATAAAATATTAAAATTATTTAATAAATATTATTATAAAATACTGTAATATACAGTAAAAAAAATTAAAATATATAATAAAAAATACTTAACTAAACAAAACCATAAACGAAATCAGGCATGTCTGGTCTGGGCGACATCGGTCACCTCGTACGTGGCCTTTCTTGCTAATCTCGGCTACTACAGAGTGGAGTGCACGACAATATGTGTTTATTGTTGGTAAAAATAATTTTATTAGTTAGATAATTTTAATCAAGTAAAATTTTTATGATATCAATCAAAATAAATTTATATACATTATATATAAGTTGTTTGTAGAGTATCTTAATAAAAAACATGTTAGAAAAAATAATCTCATATTAAAATTAATAAATAAAACTAAAATGTTTATATTACTTTTAACCTCTCTTTTTTGCCAATCAATCGATTTTACCAAGCTAAAATGGACATTCACATGCTCCATTAAAAGTTAGGTTTGGAAGTTCTTTTACGAATAGAGAACCTAACGAGCATGTATATATATATATTTTTAAAAAAATTATACTTTAATTTTATTCATTAGACGGGTAAATACCTGCAAATCATAAATACTAGAAGAAAACTTACAAGGTGGAGGAACTAAACCAAGATCCCATCAAAAAGGAGTAAAATCATAACAAACTAAAGCTCCAGAAAAAACATAAACCAAAAAGACAATAACAATAACAGGTAAATGAGGAAATCAAGATCAACGAGAGAAAAGTTGTACCATAACTTGAAGACCATTGTCAATAGTCTTGAAAGTTCGGAATACTTTATTAGTATAAAAAAAATACACTTCCAAATATCAGGAGAACAAGTCATATTTGTCCAAACTAGTAAATCAACCCCAACATCTTTACATGACATTAAATCTACGGTCCAATTTCCTTCCTATCGTTTCCAGTAGCAGCAAACGCTGGTAACTCCCACCCTCAATGGAGCATATATGTTTCTTGCCTATTACAAATGGAGAACCCAATAAGCATGTGTGTTTCTTGCCTTGTCGAACTTACAAGCCCTTCACTTGGAAGAAAGGAACTAATTAATTTGAATCCCGTTGGAAGTCGTGTAAGAAAAAGGTTGGAAGGAAGGAATCATCGACTCTGCAAATATTAATAAAAATTAATTTAACTTACTAATTTTATTAATTCATCTCATCACGTTAATAAAAAAGTAATGCATTATTTTTTTATCAAATGCATTTTATTAATTTTATAATTTAGAATATTTAATTTTTACAAGTTTTATTTACATTATATACATTTTTTTTTTATTTTTCACGACATGCACGGATGATATTTTGTTGTTTTCGATTTTTTTTCATTTCCGTTTCTAAATTTTGATATCCTGAAATTACGATATGCATAAATAGACCTTCAGGATTCATGGTTATAATTTTGTAGATATTGAAATTCTTGTTTTTATTATTTTTATTAAAATTGTACGGTAGAAATTCACGAGAAAGGGAGGGTGCGGAAGAATTTAAATGATTATAAGTAGTGTTGTTTCCAATTAATGATATTTATCTGTTAAAGGTAGATTTGACGAAGATATATAAAAATATAAAGGTTACATTTGGTGTGAATTTTTTCAATTCTAAAGTACGAAAAAGTAACTCTTATAGTTATATTCATCAAACAAAATATTTTTTTACATTTCAAAATCTATGTCAACCTTTAAAGATGAAATGAAAAAAGTATATTAAAAAATCTCTAATTTTTAATTATGACTTTTGTCGTAATCAAACATTGTCAAAGACTTATAAATTTACTTGCAGGTGATATATATTATTCTTTTTGGTATAAAAAAAATTAAAGATGTTCATCTTATAATTTAAATATATTAATTTAAAAAATGTTAACACGCATATAAAATTTGTTAACATTTATTAATTTCAAAGTAATTTACAGATAAATCTCAGTCACAAGAAAAAAATAAAAATTTGAAAACTTCATCAATGATGCCTACGGTAAAGTTACCATAGACACTAACTTATAAACTAAATACATGCCCTTGTTTTGTAAATATTTATTTTAATATAATTTTTATTATTGATAAATTGATACATCAAAATCATATAATTAACGTACTAGTGTTCAGGTAACATCATGTCAATTCAAAAATATATTATACCCGTAGTGATGTCATTCCTTCTCTTTAGCTTGAAGGAGCAAATCATGTAATTAACGTACCAGTCAGTGTTCAGGACACTACTTCCTCTCTTTTCATCTCAACCGTTCGATGAGATCTCCCACAACCGTATGCTTTCAGCAGGCATGCTCTCTGCTGGTTGCCACCGAAAAAATCGACCTGATTTTTCATCCATTATTGTTTTTTTGTGTTTGGAAATATTTATAATAAATATAAAAATTATTTTCAACGTCGTGATAATATACGTAAATTTTCAAGATAACTCTTTCTTCATTTTTCTTTACACCAAAAATCATCAAAAATTACTATCGTCGTTACCTTATTCGGTAGAAGAGTTATTTTTTCTACTCGTAAAACAGAAAAAGCTGCAACCACAAAACCTGCGTGCCTTGCGCACTCTCGCGTACACACGAAATAAACAACGCTGGTCGTTTTTCATGTGCGAGCCGTTGTTTTCTGGTACTTTTTTCTTTTCTCTTCTTTGTTGGTTAATATTTTTTTAATTTCGTTTAATAATAATTTTTAAATTCTAATTTTTATATAATTATCGATGTATAAATCTATATGTGTAAATTTTTATCTTATAATTTATCGTAAACTTCAATTTTATTTAATAATAAAACATAATTTCTAATTTTTTACGGTACTGGAAGTTAAATTACCTCAAACACATCTTTTGGATTTTCTTTACTGTTTGCTTGTTATGTTTTTTTCTTGTTGCCTTTTGCTTCGTTGACTTCTTTTTATGCTTTTATTTTTGTCCACCGTTGTTTTCTTACCGTTGAAGTTTTGGTTTAATCCTTTTTAACTTAAATTTTTTATTTTATTTATGTTCTCATTTATAAATAGACGAAAGACTTAAGTTTGTTTATTTTTCACTGTACACTACGTAAGTAACATTTATTAAATAAATTTAATATTAAAATACTTATATCATATAATTTTTTGAAAAATATAATCATCGTCTCAATTACTTTTATATTTTAAATAAACACACCTTATAGAGATTTCTACATTTAAAATGTATAAAAATAGTAAACAATAATATTAAAAAAAATTTCTTTTTTTTAATACTATTTAAAACACAAAAAAATTCCTTTATAATTAAAAAAACATTACACACATACCAAATAAACGTACAGTTGACCTCAAATGCACGATCAGCTACGTCGGCGAGTACTACATATGAAGCTTTTTAAGCTTTTCACCCGTCCTGGCTTGCAAAGAAAAAAAAAGGTCTTTTATCGCCTGCACAAAATTAATCTAATTAAAATACAAATAATTTTAAAGTATAAATATTTAAATAAAATTTTAAAAATATCAATATAAATTTATCAAAATTTTAATACAAATGATTTTAATTAACTAAAAATTTTATTCTTTCGTATACACATAATAACATCTTTAAGTATTTTATCGTTTTTCGAAATAAAAAAAAAGATTTAATTAAATTTGCCAGTGAAATACTACCAATGTTGAAACAAAATGAAGGAGATGCCACCGGCTAACAAGATCTAACGTTGGAATGCTTTATAAAAGATATGAATTTATGGAAAGATTGGTTTATAGACTTAAATATAGACATTTACAGGGTGTTTGTATTTCTTGATTAAGAAATACTTCAATTTTTT
Organism: Amphibolis antarctica; assembly: GCA_024699675.1. NCBI lineage: Eukaryota > Viridiplantae > Streptophyta > Magnoliopsida > Alismatales > Cymodoceaceae > Amphibolis > Amphibolis antarctica. The sequence continues at coordinate 43,977 of JAMKPZ010015517.1, read as the reverse complement.
TTATCATTAAAATGTTAAAAATTTAAAATTTTATAAGATTAATTGTGTATGTTATGAAAATTTAGAAAAAATTATATTTAATTTTTTTAAAATTAAAAATAATTTAAATTTTTAATATTTCAATAATAACTCTCTCTTACATTCATTTTATAGCTTAAATATATTAATTTAAAATGTATCAATAATTTAAATTACGTTTAAAACAGATTTTTACAAAAAAAATTTATTTATTTATTTTAAATATGATCTTCGTCATTCATATACACAACCCACACACATATATATATGATATTTATTTATTTATGTTAAAATTATAAGTTAATCATGAGATTAATCCTATGGTTCATTTATCGAGGTATTTTTTTTAAAGTGAATTGAATTTCTTGATATACAGTAAAATATATAATTTACAATAAAAAATGTAATGATATTGGTTTGATTTTATAAATAATAAAAAATGTAAAAATTGTTTAATAAATATACCGTAGAATATTATAATATATAATGAAAAATGTAATTGTATAATAGATATTTGTGCTTTTTAAAAATTAATAAAAAAGAAAATTTAAAATTTTTATTATTATTGAAATATTAAAAATTTAGAATATTTTTATTTTTTTAAAAATTAAATATAAATTTTTCTAATTTTTCATAAAGTATACAAAATGGTCTTGTAAAATTTTTTATTTTCAGATTTTTAATTTTTTAATATATTTTTAAAAATTATTTTATTAATTTTTTAAAAATATAAACTCTTTTATAATATTAAAATACAGAAACCAACGATACCCTAATTTCACACCCTTTTTTCCGTGCCGACCTCGCCAACTAGACAGCCACCACCGACCTACGTGCCACCCCGCACCGCCAGCTTTCTTCGCTGGTGTCACCACGAACGTCGTTGATATTTAAAATAAAAGGAGATCGTCCACTTTGTAACACCAACAATATTTAAAATGTTCGCTTATTGGGAAAATAAAAAAAATAACGACTGCAATTTTTAATACCAATAACATTACGTGAAGGTGAGAAAAACGAAACTTCGACGTACCGAAAACATCACAAGTTGGTATGTGTCGTGAAATGACTAATTTTAGAATTTTAATGATCTTTTAAATAATTATTATCTTTAACTAACTTTAAATTGAAACCACAAATGATAGGTTTATACATTTTTAACGTATTACATAAAAACAATCTGTGAATATTTTTCTGAATATTAGTAAAATCTGCAAAATATCAAGAATCCAACAAGACAAATTTTTAGCCTTTTCTTTTTGAAAAAATTCCTCATATCGGTACATGTAATTTTGAAGTTAGAGAAATAAAATAAATAAAATTCAGTTACACATAATAAGTTATTTGATGATAACTTATGAAATGATAATGATACATGTGAATTTGTATGTAACTAATTTCATAACAAGTAGAGTGAAAATAAATAAAAGTTTAGCATTGTGAAAATTTCTAATAAGTTTAGGAGTGAATAATTAATTTATTGAAAAAATAAAAATATTTTGCTAGAGATATTTACCGTTTTAATACTGTAAACAAGTAATTTACTCTTTTTACTAATTTTTTTAATAAACATATTTTACTTTAAAAATAAGATTTATCTACCAAGTATGCATTTGTTTAACATGTGAGATGAGATAAAATAGGATTTATGACGTAAAATATAATATAATATTTTTAATATAAAATATTAATTTTTTATATAAATATTATTAAAGTATATACAATAAAAAAATAAAAATATATAATAAATATAATTTAAATAAAGAGAAGCTAAGGGCGCACAGGCGGCGGTATGCATGAAAGGCAACCGTAACTAGTCCGACCACCGAATTCGGTGATCTTGACCCGGTCAACAGCATCCCTACCCAATTCCATCTCGTCACGTGGCATATTATTTTCATTACATAAACAAATAAATAAATAAATAGTAAGATCACCCACACCTGCCCCATTTTCGCCCATCCCCCCCTCCCCCACTTCATTCGTTTCCTGTCACCGCCCACCTCGGCTTCCGCCTCCCCGAATCGAATTGCGTGGGCTCTGTGATGCGAAGGTACTGTGACGTGAGTCTCCTCGTGGTTCCGGCCGTGCCGTGTGGTCCGCATCGGAAGCTCCTGCGTTTTCTCTTGTATTGTTTGCGGTGGTGGCGGAGATGGGATATTTGAACTCGGTTCTGGGGATTGCCGGTGACGGGAGAGAGGAGGAAGGCCCCGTCAGTGGCGGAGGCCTCAGGTGCGTTTCACCCTTCCAATCCTTGTCTTCTCTCCTCATCTGGAGTAGGATCTGTTCCCCTCATGTTTCGAGCAGCGGTAGGATCTGGACTTTTTCTTTCTTTCTTCTTTCCTCTTCCTCTTCGTCCTGATACTTTCTTATTTTCCGAAAAATAGTATCCGATTCTGTGCTTTTCTTCTTTCTTGATAAAGATCTACAGTGTATTTCGAACTATTGCCATTTTCCCTTCTTTTCATTTTTTTAATGGCGTAATGGTGACATAATGGAGGTTCGTGGGAACCAGGTCCCGCATTCTGCCCCGCAACCATATGAGGGAAGTGGGCGCCTCCCCTAACCACCAATATACACATGATACACTTTATGGCGTCGTCTTCCCATTTTGTTATGATAGTTTGCAATGCTATTAAATACATGGAAGAAAATGATTGATATGACGGACCCTACATAATGGAATTCTGATTTGGATTATTGTTGTTGGTGATTTTCATTGCTATTAGTTTAAGTATTTTGTTAGGCATGTATTGTACATGATATTTTTTTAATAGATGGGCATTCTTTTTTATTTTTTGTGGGACAGCCAGAATGGAAATTTTAGCTATGGATACGCAAGTTCTCCCGGGAAAAGGTCCTCCATGGAGGACTTTTACGAAGCTAGAATAGATGGTGTAGATGGAGAAATTGTTGGGCTTTTTGGGGTTTTCGATGGTAATGTTCATGCTGAAATATTTGACCAGATTTTGAAAATACTAATGATGGATCCATCGTTTTTCACTTGCCTAAGTTCAATAGTTTTGTGTCTTGTGTGTCTTAGGCCATGGAGGTGTCCGAGCAGCCGAGTATGTGAAGCAAAATCTCTTTAGTAATCTTATTAAGCATCCAAAGTTTATTACCGACATCAAGTCAGCTATCGGTATATTTTAATCTCCACTTCCGAGTATCAACCATTTTTAAAAACTAAGTGTATTTTTCTGTCCTCATGGTTTGTTCCTTTTTTGAAATGTTTATGCAGCTGATGCATACAGCCATACAGATTCGGAACTCCTAAAAACTGAAAACAATCAACACAAAGATGCCGGCTCAACTGCTTCAACTGCTATTCTTGTGGGGGATCGTTTGGTAGTTGCAAATGTTGGAGACTCAAGGGCGGTTATCTGCAGGGGTGGAAATGGTAAATTTTTTGATGACTGATTTTTTGTTGTTGAAATGTTTCTGATTTATCACCGCTAAATATGCTCAACAGACTTTTAATTGTTGGCACCCACATCTATATGATTGAAAAAATTATGTATCACCTTTTTATAGGGGTTTTCACCCTTAAAATTCAAAGACCATATGGCATATTGTAGAACTTGTTTGGGAGGGTGGTAGGAAGGTGGCTTGCTGGGTGTTAAATTCCTAGAGTAACTTTGGATGTTGGATGGGAACTTTTAAACACAAAATATGATATATTATTTCTTCTACAGGCATCATATGTCTTGGGCATGCATTACAAATGCATGTCGTTCCTAGTTGCTTTTCAGTTTCAAAATCCTTGTGAATAAATTGCAATGGAGGGTGGAGGGGACCCTAATGGGATTCCTTGATTTCAGTCATCCTTAAAAGAAAAGCTTTAGCAGCAACCAAACTAAACTAATCAAGTGACATAGCTATCATATGTTTTTTGTCAGATGACGGTCTACATGTTTTATGATTTTGGCATGTGATTTGGTAAGGCTTTTTAAAACCAAGATTTTCAAGAAGTTGTTGGCCTTTTGATGAATCAGCTTGTGAGGAATGTTTTTAGAAGTTCATAAGCTGTGGTCAAAATATGATTTGGATAATGAGTTTCTTACAGTGCCTATAATTTTGTGCAAAAGTTACGACACACTAGAAGTCAAGAAGCACATTAAGTGGTTTTTTTTAGTTTTGAAGTTATTTTTCAAGGAACTTTTGAACTAAAAAGCTGAATCTAAAATGTTCATAAGCTGAGCACGTTTTAGGTGTTTGTTTAAGCTTTTGAGCATTTTGCCAAAAGTCACCCAGAATCTTAAGAAATTTGGACTTTTTATCTTGTTGGTTGTCCTGCATACTTGTTCACAGTTTACTTGCATTAGTGCAGCTATTGCTGTTTCACGGGACCACAAACCTGACCAGAGTGATGAGAGGCAAAGAATCGAAGATGCAGGAGGATTCGTGATGTGGGCAGGTAAGTGGTAATCGGTTTTGGGGACATTTTCTGATTTTCAACAGTTGGTTAGCTGCAGCATTGTTTGTCTCATTGGCTTTTTGTAAAAAAAAGGTACTTGGCGTGTTGGTGGTGTCCTTGCTGTCTCCCGTGCATTTGGTGATAAACTTCTCAAGCAATATGTTGTCGCTGATCCGGAAATCCAGGTATGTTAGATTCCGTTCTGGTGTTTGTGAGACACTGTCATCAGTTAGCTCGTAATTTGCAATGTTTCTGTGTTTGTTTATGTTATCTATAGTATTAAGGTTGTGGATTAGACCAAGATTTGGCCCAGAAATTTACATATACATGCTCGTTTAAATTCAATGCATAATTATTTAAAATTAAAGATAGACGAGAAAAAAGAATACGATAGAAATGAAGAATAGGGAAAAAGGAGAGAAATATAAGGGAAAGAGAACGTACACGAGAAAATTTGTGCTAGTAATGTAAAATATTCCATTTACATTTTACCTGTCTATAAGTCATGTCCGTAAAAGCTTGCTTGCTTGCATGTAAAATGTCCACACATTTTTCACGTATTCTGAATGCAGGAGGAAAAAATTGATGGCTCCTTGGAATTCCTTATTCTCGCAAGCGATGGGTTATGGGACGTTGTTTCAAACGAGGTTTTACTGATTTGATACATAAATGAGTATGCATACGTTTTTCTGTCAATGAAGGGAATTTTCTAACTTAAAATGTTGCAAATACAAAAACATTTTAGGAAGCTGTTACCATGATCAAACCAATAGAAGACCCAGAGCAGGCTGCCAGAAAATTGATGCAGGAAGCATATCAGAGGGGAAGTGCTGATAACATTACTTGCGTAGTTGTACGATTCTTGGCAATATTGGGCAGTTCTAGCGGCAATGGCAACAGTAATCGATGAAAGTTGGGTATTGTTTCGCGGATCCCGCCTGACCTGAACGAGAAGGGGAGAAAAGTTCCAATATATGACGGTAAAGGTGTAACATTAGGGAAGAAAAAAGCTCGACTAATGTGTGCCAACAATGTCATGCTGTTATTATTTGTTTCATGTCTTGTGAAAGAAAGAAATCATTAGTCGTACCGTTCGTTCTAAACTACGCAAAGTTGTCTGATGTAAAACTTAGAAATAATGTAGACGAATGTAGTGAAAGCTTGATGCTTGAGTTAGTTCAGAAGCACATATAAACCATGCAGTTTTTGGTTGCTTTGCATTCTATGCCTTCAATCGACAAGTAGCCAGTCGATCGTGCTTTCAAGGAGTGATGTTTTTGGCGAGAGGTTCTTATGCATCGCTAGACGTGCCTAGCTAGTGGATGCCAATATGGGATACCAGACAATTTATCATCCTGGTGGATGTCTTTGTTGTGGCCAAACGTACCTTTAGAACTAGATTCCATAGTATTTGCTTGGTTGGGGGACGAAAAATTCATCTCTTTACAGAGAATGGTCTTCTACACCAATCCAATTCGACAGAAAACTAGGCATCTGCCATCCCACTTCAAATCCAGATGGGTCCACCTTTTGCCGTGGGTGTTGTTGGTGATTAATTCATCGAAGAAATCTACAAGAGTATTCTCTGCAGATGGCAGAAATAAGCAAAGGCAAAAATAGAAGATCCATGAAATCTACCAGAAAAGGTTGAGCAATTGCAAGATAATTAGATGGATGCCCCTACATGGTGATTGAGATGGATGACCGGCCTAACGACAAAAACACCAACTCCTTTGCCCTCATGACAGGATTGCTGGCAGTAGCCTCATCTTCAAGTCCTTTGGATTTTTGACCACTTAATTAGCTAAACCTGAGTAATTAATTAATTAATCTTCCCAAGAACCGTTCCATTGAGCCTCTTGTTCCCCGTCCTGCTGGCATATATGCTCTCCCGCCAATCAAATCCATTGGTGTAGTGGGAGACATGTTACAATTAGATCCTCCAAATTCCCACACGCTACCATGGGTTACACATCCGAGTTAATTAATTAATTAAATCTCAAATCTCACTCACGATCAACATCAATAACTCTGTCAAAACCGAAAAGTTTCAGAGTCAAGCCATTGATGATCATATATGATATATTTTAATTGGGTTCCAGGGCTCAACCTTGACCATTGCTGTGACGATGGAATGGAATGTAAGGAAACCTTCCTTCTAATTGATCGGTGATTTGTTTGATCGTGTAATTAAATCCCCGGGTGCAAGAAACTGCCATGTGGATTAATTCAGATTTGTATTAAATGAAACGAGAAAAACATCACCAGACCCATTCCAAACTTCTACTTGTATACCTTTTCAATGACATCCACATCATGTAATAACTCCCATTTTTAAAGACAGTAATTAATTAATTAGAGGGAATAATTATGGTATACCTTCTGAGATTAGAGAAATTAAATTCGAAACCCCCGTCTTCCTCCCTATCGATCTATATACAGCAGTGGACACACCTTCCCCTACCATCTACCACCTTGATCTAACATCTTTGTATGCTCATCGATTGATATCTTAATTAACCTTCTGCTTGCTTTCTAGGCCATGATGGTGATGGGGGAAGAAGCATGCGACATAAGCCTTGCTCTCAGCTTGGCAGTGGGAGGAGGAGGGGGGGGAGGAGGGGGGGGAGGAGGAGGAGGAGGAGGGCAGAGGAAGGACGGCCCCGGCCAACTCCACGTCTTGTTTGTCACGCCGGAGGAGGGAGAGGAGAGTGCACGTAGCAAGAGGTTGAGGATTTGCCACGAAGAAGATGAACGGGAAGAAGGAGAAGGGTGTAGGAAGAAGCTACGACTCACCAAGGAACAGTCCGGCTTGCTGCAGGAGAGTTTCAGGCGGCACAGTACCCTCAATCCGGTACCCATTCACCTTTCCTTGCCGTTATAATTTCCTTCGTATATATTCATGTGATTGACGACTGGTGGATTGTCGGAGATCGATGAAGGCGGCGAAGAAGGAGCTGGCCGACAAGTTGAACCTCCAGCCCCGGCAAGTGGAGGTGTGGTTTCAGAACAGAAGAGCAAGGTTTGTATGTGGATTATTGATGAGCATGTTATATATCTTTTTTTCTTTCTTCCTCCTTCGTGTTTTGGAAGATTCTAAGGCTTCTGTGTTTTCAAAATTAGTAAAATAAGATAAAAATTTTGGCATTATTTCTTACTATTTTACGTTAATTTTGAAAGAACAAACACCATTTCTCATGTTTGGGGACGATGGAACGTACGTATATCCTGATCAGGACTAAGCTGAAGAAGACCAAGGTGGACTGCGAACTGTTGAGGAGGTTCTGCCAGAGCCTGACCGACGAGAACCGGAGGCTGCAGAGGGAGCTGCACGAGCAGAAGGCGATGAAGACCACGTTGCTGCCGGACGCCGTCGTGATGTGCCCTTCCTGCGGGAGGGTACTGGACGTCGCCGGCATCGTCGTCGCGGGAAGGAGTGAAGAAACCGAGGCCACCTTTGACGCTGCCGCCGACGCCGGTCGGGAACCCAAACCGACGATGCGTTATAACGGCAACTACACCACGACGGCCAAGGACTACGCCGTCGCCGCTTGCTGCATGTAATCAACTGCACGCCTCCGGCTTCCGAATCATTAACAGATGGGGAAGAATCCAAATTGTTCGCGATGTGTTAATATCGGTACTTCGTTTATTTTGAGTTCCTGTTTCTAAACTTACTTTTAATATAATTATTATTTATAAATTTTAATCATCTAATATACAAGTTTAACTTCATTTTGTGAAATTAACTTCCACTCGAATTTTATCTGCCTTTTGTTATCTCCTCCTCCTCCTTGCACTTCTGTAGCTAGAGTTTCTTCTAGTTAAACTGATTTCTTATAGTTGTCGAGAACAATGACAATTAAAGCGATTTCTGTTTTTTTGTTAATGGGAACTTTTGTTATCTCCTCCTCCTTTAATTTGTTTGTTTTACTTTTACTTTTATTTGTGACATCTTTTTGTTCTAGTTGTCTTTTGTAATTTTACAATTATGTCGTATTTAATACTAATCAATCTAATTGTCTAAAAAATCTACAAGTATTATTTTTTTATTTTAAATATAGAATTGATAAATATAATTCTACGCTTAGTAGCATTTAAACGTATCAATTAAACATCTTTTGTTAGAAAAACCTACAACTAATTAATAGAACTTTTTAATTACAAGGATCAATAAGCATTTGAATTCTTTCAATAATTACATCAATTTCTTGTCTGTTTCTTTGCATTACAAGTGTAGTTTCAAATCAATTTATTCTAAATTTCTAATTGACCGGAATCTTGCGACCGAAGGATTTTTTTGGCCCCTGCCTTGTCTTCAAACGCGTTCATTCATTTACAACCAGTAGATCGACAGAAGGATGTTTTCTATAATGATTTGTTTCACGTAAATCATTAATAAAACCTTTTTCGGTATCCAATATTTGTTTCACGTAAATCATTAATAAAACCTTTTTCGGTATCCAATATTTGTTTCACGTAAGTATCATAGAATGTTCACAATATTTTATTTATAACAAAAAAATTAATCACGCACGCACTTGCACGAATGATCAACATTTACATACCTCATGCTTATTAATAAACGGAACACCCCCAGCTACCGCAGTCACGTGGTTATAACCTTTCTTTTTTTGTATTTTGTTCTTTTTATCGTAAGATTTGGTTTATTTCATTGACTTTAATTTTGTATAAATTTTTTATATATTATTATCATATAAATTTTTATATATAAAATAATTTTGTATATTATTATCATTATATAAATTTTTATTTTATAATTTATTATATAACTTTAACTCTTCGTAGTTATTAAAATTGAATAAATAAACAAATTCCTAACCGACTTCGTTTTGTATTGTCATATATTTTTTTGATCTTTGATTTAAAATAAAAATAGATCAGAGGTTTTAATTAAATTTTTTTAAAAGTTTGTTACCGGATTACATAGAAAAGATTTGAGTGTAAATTGCTATGATGTTTCCCTACAGAAAGTTTTTTTATTTTAATAAGCGACCTTCACCTTAAACCGAACCTCACCCATGAACTCGATCTAATCCTTTTCATATTCAACGTACATACGAATTAACTAATTCCTATCTTACCATCTATTCCACTAATTATTTATCTATAATTTGAATAAAATTTTATCTCGAAATTAATCGACAAGGAATAAAATAATTCATCATTGGATAGGTTCAATATTGATTTTTATTTCAATCGATGTAAGATTTTTATTCTAATATTTTCTTTTATTTGTTTATTTATATATCTACCAACATCTATTCAAATTTTATTTTAAAATACATTAACAACGAATGAAATAATCCATCAACTATTTCAATGAAAAATCAACTGTTTGATGCGTGATAAGATTTTATTTGACAAAATCTGTATATTAAGTAAGTTTAAAGTTTACTTTTTTTTAGTTGACATGATTTTTTTTTTTATATTTACATCTGTGTAAAAAAATTTTTTTTGTTAAAATATATATTCTATATAATAAAAGTTTTTACAAATTTTATTTTCAAACAACATTTAAAATTTATCAGGTAATAAATTAATTGCTGCCGTAAAAGTCTAGCTAGGAGGACATGTTCTTGTTGACAACGACGGCTTCGTTTGTCTGGGCGTTCATGTGAAGTTTGTTGAGTTTTTACGATAAAATATATAATTTATAATAAATAGTTAATAATATTAATTTAATTTTATAGATAGTAAAAAATATAAAACTTATTTAATAAATATATAATACAATATTATAATATATAATAAAAAATATAATTATATAATATTAAAATACAAGAACAAAGACAGACGAAACGAAATGAAGCTCGATTGGACGACGACGATCGTCGAGGACGGTTGGAATTCGTCAAACGGTGGAACTAATGTGTGTTGGGAAATAAGTTGTTCTAATTTTTTATAAATTTCGTTATCAGTTACTGTATACATAATTTTTTACGTAATTTTATCACTGTTTATATAATTATTTTTAATTTTAAAACTTCACAGTTTATTAAAAAGTCTTGAGGTGTTCGGGTTTGTGGATCCGTGGGAAGTCGAAATCATTCGTACGTGACTGACCTCTTCCAAGGTACGCACGCCACGGTCCAGAATGAAAGATCGCCGTAAATTAAACCAGTAGTTTTTACGTGTACCAGGTCAAGAAAGTAGTTTCATTTTTTATTATATATTACGGTACTTTTTAATAATATTTATTAAATAATTTTAATATTTTAGTTTAAAAATATTTATATAATAAATTATGTAATTTAAAAAAAAAACGTAAATTTTATATTACGTAATTTTACTTTTTAAATAAGCACATCTTTAATTTCAATTTCGTATAAATTTATATATGTTATTATTATTTTTACATTTTAACATATAAATTTCTACCGTATTAATTATTATACAACTTTAATTGTATTTATTTTGTTACTTCCGAATTATTAATATATCTGTTTTTTATACATAAAATGATAATATATCTGTTGTTTATTTTTGAAAAATTTGATACTCACTTAAATGTCAAATGTCTGACGATTAATCATATTTGTTTATCTGTATTATTAACGTTTAACATAAAATCAACTAACAATGCACTTAATTGAGATTACAAGATATTTCTTGAGATTCTAAGATACGAGGTATAAATTTTCACCTAGGAAATATTTTTCAGGTCTTTTAAAGATCTGTCAAAAAAATATTTTTTTAAAAAACCATAAAAGTAAGTAATTATATTTTAATGATCGAGAAACCTTTCATTAAAATTTACAACTTTCGATTCAAAAATCATTAAATCCTAAATCTTATTTTATCGAAGAAATAATAAAAAATTGGCACATCTTAACATAAAAACTCAAAATCGTTACATTTTCAACAACACGGAATCATTCAATCAACCGATAAATATGTCTTTTTCATTGATGATTTCTTCCGCGCACTCATTGATGCGTTTTTCGTTGAAAGTTTTGGTGCGTTTCTGTGAACGGTGAAAGTGATTGATGTAGAGTTTAGGTTATTTTAAAAAAAATGTAATTTATGACGTAAATGTTTTGATATAATTTTTTTTTAATATAAAATATTAATATTATTAGATAAATATTATTATTATAATGTAAGGTAAAAATTTAAAAATGTAATAATTAATTTATAAATGATGTGACATCGAAATTTGACTGAGGTTGCTCTTCAGCCAAGTTATGAATTTTTACATCGATAATATTTTTCTTTTGGTCAATATATTTTGGTCTCATGCAAACCGATGTTTCATCTGTAGTTCATTTTCTTCCTTTGACGGTAATATTTGTGGTTCGTGTTGTGTTCTTCTAATTGTAGTCATATAGCTACGACTTTTTAGCTTAATTAAATTATATCTTTTTATGCACCGTTGGTCCAAAAGGATTCGATATTAATAAACGATGAAACGAAAACAAATGCAAATACTAAGACTTTGTTTGTAAAATATATATTTTAATAAATAATGTAATAAAAATAGAAGTTTTTATTGTAACTATTAAAGAGAAAAATTTAAAAAAAAATATAAAATTAAATTTAGAATATTTTTATTTTTTTAAGAATTAAATATAATTTTTTTTATATTTCTGTATAAATGGTATTATAAAAAAATTTATTTCTAGATTTTTAAAATTTTAAAAATAAATAAATTTTTAGATTTTCTTTTTTATTGATTTTCAGGAAATACAAACTCCCTCTAAGAATCGTATTGATTTAAAAAAAAATGTAAATCGTAGAGTTACTTAATCTATAATGATTATCGAATAAAACCTAAATTTGACAAGTAGCATCGTAATGCATAAAACTAAAGAATTTAATGACCTCCTTAATTTGCAGCCGTTGTCCTCAAACTGATCCTAACATTAGATTTTTACTCGACTATTACAACCAAAAATACGAAGAAAATTAATCAACTTCCACGTTTCCCAGGAGGTCATATTTGAAGTGAAAAATACAAATATAAATAATTGAAATTTAATTTTAAAAAATAACTTTTTCCGTACAGATTTCACATATACCAATTGCATGTTCACAAAATCTGGAATATCACAAACGTTTATTTTAGATTGTATAAATCCATTTGCAAGCGCTGATTGTACATATTGTAATGTGAGATACTTTTCGAAAATTTCAAATTTTTATTTCTCACTTTTCGAATTATAAAAACACCTCAAGATGATCTAAATGATGCATTTAACTAAGGTACCGTTTCTTTATCTAGCTTCAATTTTAATTTTAATTTTAATAATTATAAAAAGTTAAAATTAAGAATAATTTTGTAAATGATATTAAAATTACATAATAAATTGTAAAATAAAAATGTATATATAAAATTTGTATAATGATAATTATATATAGAAATTCATATAACACTAGAACTCAAGTTAAAATTAAGAAAGCAAATGAGGTGTAAGGCATTTGCTTCACTCGAATTCCATGCTCTTTTAGTTTAAGTGATTTGCTTGAGGACTAGGCAATTAATTATGGCCGAAGCATTTTTGACATAGTTAATACATCAATTTTTTATAGCAATGTACATCGTATTATTATTATTATTATTATTTTACTTAATATTATTATTATATCGAAATAAGTTGCAAAGATTGTATTTGAACGGAAGATTTTCTAAAAGAAAGATGGAAGAAACAAAGAATTATATTTTTTGAAAAATATGATGAGTATTATTTTATTATTTTTATATTTTTAAAAATACAAAATTCTTTTGGAAACTTTAAAATTTCTATTGACTAATTTTAGATTATACAAACACCACATTTTTTAAGTTTTCAGTGAAGTGTTTTCTTTCCATCGAAATTTCGTATGACACTGAATCTCCCTTTGAATCTTTTATTTAACAATTTCATTCAAATGATGCATGCTTGACTCGAGTTCTAATCAAAACTATGTTCTTTCCAGGAAATTTTTAAGAAGTTTAGGCTACAAAAGGTGTTGACTTAGGCGATGAAGATTTTTTTTTCTTTTTAAATTCTTATATATTATTATCATCCTATAAATTTAAATATATTAATTTTTATTTTATAATTTACTATATATTTCATTACTATTTAATTAATTTATTATATATAATTACGATATATAATAAATACAACTAAAAAAATGTAACCCCTTGTAACCTTATCGTTCTTCCACTGTACTTGTAATCAAATTTGACCACCCCGACGATAGTTTCGTGCCAAGGGGGCAAAAAATGTGTGTGTATATATAAGGTGTTAATTATCTAGTAACACATATGGAAAACTAATTCATAGATGCTTAAACATAAGTTATTTTTTAATTTTTATTTTAGAAAAATCCACAACATATAAATCTATAAGTATAGTACACACTTCTGAAATTTGTAACTTTGATTTTAAAGTTCTAAAAATTACGATCAATATAAAGTTAAAAAGGAATATTAAACATGAAAAATAGTACAAACACCTCTAATAGCTTAACTCTAAATGCTTTAAATGCCTGAATAGCTAAAAATTACTAAAAAAAATCACTAGTAAGCGACAATGGATAAGAAGGAAGATGACAGTGTAAGCAGTGGAAAAAATGGATAACGACGGTACAAGCGACAAGCAGAATGGATGTCAATGACATAAGTGATGTGTAGGAGGGATGATGATGTTGATATAATTAGCAAACAAAATAGATGATGATGATATGAGTGAAGAGATGATAAAAGTGCGAGTGACGAACAAAGAAATAATGATAACATGAGTGGTGGACAAAAAAGTATGATGATGGTATGAGTGACATATGAAGGGATGATAACAGTGCAAGTAATGAGCAAAAGAGTGGTGACAATATGAGTAGTGGATAAAATAGATGACGATGATACGAGCATTGAGCAAAGGGATAACGATGAGACGAATAGTAGACAAGAGGAATAATGACAACATGAGTGGTAAGTGAGAGGGATAAAGATGATGTGAGAGATGACGATGGTGTGAGCTGTTAGGGCTGAAAGGAGTGGAGTCGGTCTTCCGCCAGATTTTAGGTGGTAGCTGAGTCCACGATGTGGCAACCGCGGGGAGCTACCGAGTGCCTATGAGTTAGGCTGCAGAAGAGAAGGGGGGCTAGGCTTCTGCCAGGCGTTAGGCAGCTACCGGTCCCACAAGGCGGTAGCCGAGTATCGGATAGTCGGGTTTGCACAAAGGGCAGGAGCAAAAGCGGAAGACTTTAAGTATACGAGATTAAGTTTATGGCTTAAGTTTATAGCTGTAAAGTATATGACATTTAGTCTATGGACTGACATATAACTACTAGAGGTAGGAGCTGAAGTCCAGAGGAGCAGGCATCTGACCTGATCGGGCTGGCGGTAGCCAGCCCCGGAGGACCGACACCTGGGTCAACCCCAACGGTAGTCGGCTGATGGATAGGTTTGACCTGTGTCGGGTCATAGGTGGTTGCAGGTCCGGTAGGCCGTCGCTGTCCATGCGACTGCCAAGTGGCGTTATGCTCGAGGCTCCGATCATTGAGTTCCTTTTGTGTTGTTATTTATATTTGATACTTACGTTGTATAATTTGGTATGTAGAGAGAAGCTCAGAAGCTTGTAAGAGAGGCTGTAATGAAGGTGTCGACGTAGGAGAGAATCAGCACCCCGTGGAGTAGGTCATTTTGTTGAACTATGTAAATTCTGTGTCTTCTTTGATCTTCTTCCTCCTTCCTTCCACCACAAACATTTTTTGTTAGAGAGCATGTGAGAGAGAGAGATCTCAATTTCGTCACTAGCGTTCAACCCGAGGGAACACGTATGTTTGGCGGCTGCGTTTCGCAACGAGAGAGCTGACATTCCATGTCGGTGGAAGACGAAGTGCGATCGATTTTTCCCAACAACTGGTATCAGAGCTCCAGATCGAGAGGGAGCAACGGAGGATATGAAATACATTTGTAGTCACAGGTGGAGGACTCGACTACTGGGCAAAACCAATCGGTAGCCAGGTGAGCAGAGTGGCGTCTAGTGGATAATGTCGTTTGGAGTGGTGCTCGTCAGGAGCAGACGACACCCAGCAGTAGGAGTGGTAGTTGGGTGAGTGGAGCGGCATTTGGAGTTACGTGTCGTTGGGAGTAGACAGTCGTTTCAGGCAGATGACATTCGGCAGAAGAAGCGGGGGCCGACTGTAGGGAAGTGGCTGTTAGATTATTTCATCCAAAAACCTGGAAAGATCACTCATGGTAGAGGAGAGGAAGCTCGGGGTCGACAAGTTTGATAGGAGAGATTTCAGATTTTGAAAAATGCAAATGGGGGATAATCTGTACCAGAAGGATCTCCACCAACCGTTGTCAGGATGGAAATCGAAGAAGATGGAGCAGAAACAGTGGGAGTTTTTAAACAGAAAAGCTTTGAGACTGATTAAGCTCTCATTGGCAAGGAATGTGCTGTTCAATATTGCCAAGGAAGCTACGACAGTTGGAGTGATGCGGGCCCTGTCCAATACATACGAGAAGTCGATGACTTCCAACAAGGTTTTCCTCATGCGTAGGATTTTCAACTTGAAAATGTGGGAGGGAATAGTGGCAGCTGACCATGTGAACGAGCTCAACACAATTCTAACGCACCTGGATTTCGTGGAGATCGTGTTCGACGACGAGGTGTGGGCGTTAATCCTAGTATCATCGCTGCTGGCTAGCTGGGCGACTGTGGTGACTTTTGTGAGTAACTCTTTAGGACATGGAAGGTTGGACATAAGGTAGGTGATGAATTTGGTGTTGAATGAAGACATCTGGTGCAAGAGCAGCGGGGAGACGTCTACTTCGGCCCTTAGCTTGGAGAGTAGAGGACATAGTAAGTCCCAAGGTTGAAAGTCTGGCTACCGAAAAAAGTCACGTGACAAGAGCAAGAGCCATGTAGAGATTAAATGTTGAAACTGTGACAAGTTCAGGCACTTCCAGTCGAAGTGTCTGGAACCCAGAAGGATGGACGCGATAGTCGGTAAGGGAGCCGGGGTGAACACATTGGCCGACGACGTGGGTGATGCCCCATTTTGCAGTGTTGATAGTATAGCCAACACATGCGTCATGGACTCGGGTGCGTCATTCCACACGATGTACCAGAAGGAACTGTTGAATAATTATAGGGAGATGCTAGCGAAGAAGGTGTATTTAGCTAACAATACTAGTCTAGACGTGCTCGAACGAGGTGAAGTCTAGATCCTGACGAAATAGGGACTGTGGAGACTCCAAGAGGTGAGGTATGTCCTTGACTTGGCTAAGAATTTGATTTCCATAAGTCAGCTGGACAAAGAGGGCCACCATGCCGACTTTGGAAGCAGCAAGTGGAAGGTGACCAAGGGAATCCGTGTGATTGCATCTGGCAAGAGAACGGGAACCCTATACCTCACAGAAGGTAATGCGGACGATTGGATGACAGTGGCGGTTGCCGCTACCGAGGTGTCTGGGCAGTGGCACTGCCGACTGGGACACATGGGCAAGAAGGGACTGAAGATGCTTGCTGTCAATGGAAGAATCCCAGGGTTGAAGAAAGTTCGTCAAGAGAGTTGCGAGAGCTACATCTTGAGGAAGCAGAAGAGGGTTTGCTTCTCAAAGACAACAAACGGTCCAAAGCCGAGTAAGCTAGACCTGGTTCACATTGACATGTGGGGGCCGATGACCATCCATTCCTTAGGCAACGCCTATTACTACGTAACGTTTATCGATGATTCTACCTGGAAACTCTCGTTGTGGTTCCTCACGCACAAGTATGAAGTTTTCCAAGTATTCAAGATCTAGAAGGAAGAAGTGGAAAATCAGATAAGAAGAAGACTGAAGTGCATCAGATCAGATAACAATAGGGAGTATGACAATAAAGAATTCATTGATTTCTTCATGGCGGAAGGAGTTAGGAGAGTCCGGATTGTACCGGGAACCCCTCAGCAGAACGGGGTTGTCGAGAGGATGAATTGGACGTTGAATGAAAGGGCCCAGTGCATGCGGCTTGATGTCGGGTTTTTGAAGACCTTCTGGGCGGAAGCCGTTAGCACGATGACTTATCTGGTAAACCGAGGTCCTTCAGTCTCGGTTGACTTTTGTATATCAGAGGAAATGTGGGGAAAGAAGAAAGTTAGTCTTTTTCATCTACGAATCTTCAAAGGTTTATCGTACCAGCATGTCAAGGAAGACAGGAGGGATAAGCTGGACCCGATATCCAAGAAGTGCTACTTTGTTGGGTATAGACAGTAGTATCTCAACTACCGGCTCTGGGACGATGAAGCTAAGAAGGTGGTCTGTATGAAAGATGTAATCTTTGAAGAGAAGGAGTTATACAAGCACAAGAATGATTTGATAGTTGAGAGGCAGCCGGGTAGCATTGATCGACAACCGGTTGAAGTTAGTCAACAGCTAGTAGACCAAAGTCGGCCTCAAACTAATGGAAGCATGGGCCCCTTACGGGTCTAGGACGAGCATGAGAGGGAATCGGTAGAAAATGACCTGATACTCAGAGAACCAAACAAGCAAATCCAGGAGATTGGTGCAGGGTTTGCCAAAGACTCGGATGCAGAGTTGACCAAGAGACAGCTTGGTTGTTTAACCTGGCAATTAACTGAAGTGGAGTGGCAGCCAGAACAAGACGTCCGGATGTTGACATCTGAACCCAGAAGATCAACGAGGGTTTCCAGAGCTCCGATAAGGTACTCACCATCCACCAACTTTCTACTTTTGACAGATGACGGTGAGCTGGGTAGCTATCTCGAAGCTATAGAAGTAGTGGATGAAGTTAAGTGGGAGTCAGCCATGAGGGAGGAGATGAAGTCCCTAGAAAGAAACCAGACGTGGTAGTTGACTTGACTACCCGAAGGGAAGAAGGTGCTTGGCTGCAAATAGGTGTTCAGACTGAAAGAATAGCCGGTTGGGAGATTAGGACATTGACTACACGGAGTAAGAAGTACAAGGCGAGACTAGTTGTCAAAAGCTTTCAATAAGTTTAGGACATTGACTACATAGAGGTGTTTTCCCCGGTAGTCAAGATGACTACGATGAGAACCATCCTGAGTATAGTGGTAGTCGAAGACTTGTTCCTGGAGCAAATAGACGTGAAGATGACATTCCTTCACGGAGATCTAGATGAAGAGATCTACATGTGGCAGTCGAAAGGATATGCAGAAGATGGCCCGGTAGTTGGACTTGTTTGCCGACTGCATATGAGTTTGTATGGGTTGAAGCAGACACCAAATAGTGGTACAAGAAATTTGATAGCTTCATAGGTACCATGAGCTTCAACAGATGTGATGCAGACTACTGCTACTATATAAAGAGATTGAATGAGTGTTATATCATTCTACTAATCTATGCAGATGATATGTTGATTACAAGCTCCAACATGGCGAAAATCCAGAAGCTAAAGGGTTAGCTGAGCTGGAAGTTCGAGATGAAAGATTTGGGGGTGGCTTGGTAGATTCTTGGGGTGCGGATCATTCGAGACTGAGCAACCAGCACACTAAGGTTAAACTAGGAAAAGTACGTGGAGAAAATACTTAGGAGATTCAATATCTTAAATGAGAGGAAGATGGATCTTCCCCTGGGGGCCCACCTCAAGCTGTTGAAGGAGCAGTCACCCAGCACTGAACGGGATCGGGAGGAAATGACCCGATTCCTGTATGCGGCTATCGTGGGCAGTCTCATGTATGCCATGACTTGCACTCGACCAAACATAGCACATGTCGTTGAGACTGTGAGCAAGTTTATGAGAAATCCAGGTAAGAAGCACTAACATGCTGTGAAATGGATACTTTGGTATATGTAGGTGACACCTGGATATGACCTGTGCTACCGGAAGGGTTTGACGGAGTTGACGGGTTTTTGCGATTCAGATCTGAGAGGAGACATAGACAAGTTCTAGGGCACTTCAGGGTACGTGTTTACTATGAGATGTATGACTGTGAGCTGGAGATCCATTCTATAGGGCATGGTTGCCCTCTCCACCACTGAAGTGGAGTACATGGCTGTAGCTGAGGCGGCAAAAGAGAAGATCTGGTTGGAGAACCTCCTAGCCGAGCTGGGCTACTAGCAGATGAACTGTCAATCCACCATCTACCTAGCGGAAAACTCAAAATTTCACTCTAGGTCCAAACTCATACAAATGAGGTTTCACTTCATTCAGGAGCAGGTTGAGGAGGAAAGCCTGAATCTCCAGAAGATGAAGAGAGCAGAGAATGTTGTAGATATGTTCACTAAGGTGATGATGGTAAAGAAGTTGAGACTGCATGAGTCTCGTAGGTCTCCACGGAACGTGAAGTTTGGAGACAGGTGCTGATAACGGAAGCCAATGTTTTTGACACCGGCCACCGGGTGTTTAACTTGAAAGACAGTCTCCAAGTGGGAGATTATTAGGGTTGAAAGGAGTGAAGTTAGTCTTCCGCCAGATTTCAGGCGATAGCCAGGTCCACGATGTGGTAGTCACGGGGAGCTACTGGGTGCCCATGAGTTAGGCTGCGGAAGAGAAGGGGGGCCGAGTTTCTGCCAGGCGTCAAGCGGCTACCGGTCTCACAGGGCTGCAACCAGGTATCGAATAGTCGGGTTTGCACAGAGGGTAGGAGTGAGAGCGGATGACCTTAAGTATACAGGATTAAGTTTATGGTTTAAGTCTACGGCTGTAAAGTATACAGCCTTTAGTCTACGAATTGGCGTATAGCTACCAGAGGTGGGAGCCGAAGTACAGAAGAGCGGGCGTCTGACCCGGTCAGGCTGGCAGTCGCCAGCCCTAGAGTACCAACAACCAAGTCAACTCCAAGCGTAGCCGACTAATGGACAGGTTCGACCTATGTCGAGTCATAGGCGGTTACAGGTCCGGTAGGTCGTTGCTATCCATGCGGCTACCGGATGGCATTATGCTCGAGGCTCCGACCTTTGAGTTCCTTTTGTATTGTTATTTATATTTGATGCTTATGTTGTATCATTTGGTACGAAGAGAGAAGCTTATAAGAGAGGCTGTAACGAAGGTGTCGACGTAGGAGAGAATCAGCACCTCGTGGAGTAGGCTATTTTGCCGAACCACGTAAATTCTATGTCTTCTTTCTTCTTCTTCCTCCTTCCTTCCACCACAAACATTTTCTGTGAGAGAGTGTGTGAGTGAGAGAGATCTCAGTTTTGTTACCGACGTTCAACCCAAGGGAACACATACGTTCGTTGGTCGCATTCAGCAACAGGAGAGCTGGCATTCCATGTCAGTGGAAGACGAAGTGTGATTAGTTTTTCCAAACACAAGTAGAATGACAATAGTGTGAATAGAAGGATGATGATGATGTGGATGACGATTAGAAAGGATGACAAGGGTGTGAGTGGCAAGTGAAAAGATGACGATGACATTGGTGATAGACAAGAATGATGATAATGATATAAGTGACAAGCGAAAGGATGATGACATGAGCAATATATGAGAATGATGGCAATGACATGATAATTAAAATGGTATTAAAGTCTAATTTGATATTGTGCAAACATGCTCATGTGTTGGGGAAGTCATAGATGCTTGAGGAGTGATGGGTTCAATCTGCTTAATAATTAAGGATGTCAAACATTTGACAAGGTAAGAAGATTAGTACAGAACTGATGGTTTAATCTAACTAGATTAGGTCGAGTCTATCTATATGTCTTGTATAGAAGAAAACCTTTTTTCTTTTAATCTAGATTTTAAAGAGAACATAAGCTACGACATCTGTAAAATCTATTTTCCTCTTGTCCCATGTTGTTTCCTGCCGTACAATAGATTTGATGGAAAATATGCATGCGATTCTTGAAACACCAAATGCGCGTAGTTTTTGGATCCCTGATATTGTTTGGGGACTCTTTGGTCAAGAAAAGTCAACACAGGATACGTAGTTATTAAATGAAATTACAACTATCTATCTATATATTTATACGTGGATTAAAATGTTGGTTACGGATTGAAACTAATACAATAACAATCACGCTCGACCAATAAGACAGTTGTAACAGACCCTGTTAAATGTAAAAAAAATACAAAAGAGGATGGGCCTTTTTTAGTGGGCCGATAATCCTCCGAGCCCAAGGTCCTTTTCAATTCTTGTAGTAGAACATAAAAGAAAACTAGATTACATATATATATCCATTATTAATTTTACGATGACAATCATTTGTAAAAATTTATAAAAATTTTGTAAAATCTACCGTTCCCCGATCCCCTGGCTGCGAGAGACAGATGGCACCTGTGAGTCTCATCATGCCACCGTAAAGCCGTGGGGACGTATTCAACGCGTATAATTTCAGCAGATGCGGTGAACCCCGCCATTGCTCATAAGTGCGGAGGCAAGAACGTCGAAGCGACAGGTGAGGTCTGGAACGGCCAGCTCCTCACCTGCACGCACAGACGTCAGCCAGTCGGCCACCGTCGAGCTGTATCGATCGGATAAGTAATGCGAACATAAATAACCAGGTTTTCAATAGCGACGGGACTGCTGTTGAGTGATTTACGCATGTGCCGCTCCACTAATAAGTGGCTTTTTTACTATCTAAACCCGCCGACAAATCAAAAATGTGCCCCGGAGTGGTAAAAAGATGCGGAGGAACAGAGATTGCCGCGGCGTAATGCTTCTGAAAGGCTTTAACATGCAATGAGTAATGATCGTCATCATGTGTACACGCAGAAGGGCCCATGGTTTTCATTCCTCCAGCAGAGGTGAAGCTGTTTCCAGGCTGGAACGCCGGCCGTGATGAACGCAAGCAGACAAAACGCCATTCATCAATCACCTCCCATCCATCTATTCGGAAGGCACGGGGAAAGCGCGTGAGTCGATCACCTGTTGCCAGTTGCCAGTTGCCAACTCACGGTGGAGGTGGATACGAAGCATCCATCAGCCCCTGCTCCACCTGCGCCCAACCAGTGATCTCCGCCCTCCCCCACCGCCCACCACCCTAGCTATAAATCTCCAAGCCATCCTCGTCGGCTCGATCAAGTTCAAGCAGGAGGAGCGAGCAGGCATCGCGTTCGAACGTACGGGCAATATATATAATAAGCAGCGCTAGCTACGCCATGGCTTCTGCTCACGAGTCCGATGTGACGATGGTGATGGTGTTGGGCCTCTTGGCCTCTCTGGTTGCTTTGTGCTTGACTCCCGTCACCCGTGCCGCCAACTTCGGCAAGGACTTCGACATCACTTGGGGCGACGGCCGTGGTAAGGTCCTCAACAACGGCCAGCTTCTGACGCTGTCGCTGGACAAGACCTCCGGCTCTGGTTTCCAGTCCAAGAACGAGTATCTGTTTGGGAAGATCGATATGCAGCTCAAGCTCGTTCCCGGCAACTCTGCCGGCACCGTCACCGCATACTACGTAAGCTATTCACTCAAAACTCGAGCATTGATTTGCTCAAAGATCGAAACTTGTGTGATCTGAGGTTGTGTGATTTCAACAGCTATCTTCGCAAGGTCCAAGCCATGACGAGATCGACTTCGAGTTCCTGGGGAATTTGAGCGGAGACCCCTACACGCTTCACACCAACGTGTTCTCACAGGGCAAGGGCAACAGAGAGCAGCAATTCAAACTATGGTTCGATCCAACCAAGGCCTTCCACAGTTACTCCATACTGTGGAACCCGCAGCACATAATGTACTCCTTCCTCCTTTTCCCGTATTCCCTACCTACTCCTTCCTTCTCCGACCACCGTGTGCTTAATTTTTTTGTCTGGTATGAACCCATTTCAGATTCTACGTGGACAACACACCGATCAGGGATTTCCAGAACAACGAAGACAAAGGTGTGCCCTTCCCCAAGACCCAGCCGATGAGGATCTACTCCAGCCTCTGGAATGCAGACGACTGGGCCACCAGAGGCGGGCTCGTCAAGACCGACTGGTCGCAAGCTCCATTCACTGCTTCCTACCGTAACTTCAATGCCGACGCTTGCGTCCGGACTCATGCCACCGCCAAGTGCACCGCTCTTTCCGCCAACAGCTGGTGGCTGGACGAGGAGCTGGATTCTACCAGTAAAGAGAAGATGAGATTGGTGCAGAGCAACTTCATGATCTACGATTACTGCACTGACTACAAGCGATTCCCCCAGGGCTTCCCCCCAGAATGTTCCATAGCCTAAAACAAATATGCTCATCCGTGTACATGTAGTAAACAGTTCTTTCTCGATCCTTGCTTGCGTTCTTGTAAAATATTTCGAGGGGATGTTTGAATCGGAAAAAACGCCACACCACTGTCAAACGGCACTTGCAATAATATATATATATATATATATAAATTAATCTGGAACTGTGCGAAAAATAGGTGAAGCGAAAACTATTAGCGCTACTTCCCACAGATTAGCGAAAAGTATGTTCGAGTTTTACTATTTGAATTACATGATTGTATTTTGGTGTGGGTTTTTTTCGAATTCAAACGTAGAAAAATGTAATTCTTGTAATTTGTTTATAAAAAAAGTTGACACATTGAAAGATGTCTTGTTGGACGAGATAGTATACTTAGCATAATTAACTCGTGTTTGTGTTTTTTAATATTTAAATAAATATGTAATATATGTAATAGAAATATATAAATACTGAAGGGATTAATGTTATAATAAAAAAAATATAAAAAAAGTATTTAAAAAATTACTTGCTAAAAAAAGGTATAAAAATTTATTGTTGATATTTGTATACTAATAATAATATATTTTTAAAAATAAAAAAATTAAATCAAACTATGGTTTCGTTTAGTATATTCTTAAGCTAGTTTCATTTTATTTTATTTTGTAAATATTTTTATTTTATTTTTAAAATTAAAAAAAAAGGCTACCAATCGAAACCAATAATCCTTCCTCCTGTAAGAAAAAGCTGGCATTTCGTATATGAGACGATTTTTCTCATTTATCCGGAATCAACGCACGCAACTCCCCTTCTTATTTCGGGAAGTACGTAACAACAACGTATGTGTGTTACGTACATAAAAGTTTATAAGAAATTAGTTATACTAAAATGGTTGTTAAATTAGTTCTACCTCATTGGTTGGTGGTTGTAATTTGTGTAATGTGTATATTAATATTTTTTTTTAAAAAAAGTATCTAAAGACAAACACACTTCCGCGGACGTACAAGGCAAGATTAGAGTCTAATCATTTTCAAAGTTATTTTGCATGTCCCGTGACCTTGCAGGCAAAGTTTGTCGCCTTGGTGCGCTGCAAACTTCGCACTTTGAATAAATATTGTAGCCTAGAGTATGGCACAATTTATTATCTTTCATTATATTTTACTTTACAATAGTAGATCACGGCTGTTATGAAATATATATATTTCTTATGACAATCTGTCTGTTAAGATATACTGTCCAATTCACTCAAAATGCGTGTAATATATTATATATGTAGAGACTTGTATAAAATATTTAATAAAAATATTTCCTATTATAAAAAAATAGTTATAGAAAAATTAAATTCTTAAATTCTCGTTAAATTATATTAATTGAAACAAAATTACAATCAAACTATTCTTTACACGATCGTAATGATTGCAAGCAAAATATTCCAAAAAATTTCATATAAAATTTTATGATAGCCTATTACGTATTTATGTTTGAAAATGACTTCAAACAATTTCAATAAGTATATATACATACAAGGGCGATGTTACGAGCAAGTGAAGAATAAAGATAAAATAACTGATAAACAAGAATAATGATAATCATAAGAATAATAAGTATGTAAGATTACAATGACAAAACTATTACCTATTTATTTTAAGAAACCACTCGTACTTGAGGAGTGCAAACTTATTTTAAGAATGTGTGGGAAAATTTTTAATAAGATTTAATTTAAATTATTCAATTAGACATTAAAAAATATTCTCCCATGTATGTTAGTATGTATATCCAAGCCTTCTTTGATTTGTCATTAATTACTTATAATTAGTCGATCTTTTGTAACTTCCAACTACAATAAAAAAATAAAAATAAAATCATAATTAGAATGAATGAAATGGAGAATTAAAAAAAGATTACAGCATTTTTAAGTATAATTATACGTGGGATTAAATGAAAAATTAAATAAATACTATAAATACTTACTAAAGAATGAACAAAATAAATATTATTTATGATTACTTTTTCTCTACAAATTGAAAGAGAATTAAATTTTTATAATTTATGTAAACTATAAAAAAATTATCATACCTAATTCATCTAAACGACGATAATCACTTACACATTGTTCACTAACTTCACTTTCATATTTTAGGAGTGGAAAAAAATAAATTTTAGATGAATGATTTTGAAATGAGAGTAGGAGAAAAAGATTGAAGATTGTGTATGTTATCGTGAAATCGAAATTACTTTTAAAAGTTAGAAGTAGATAGAAGTGAACGATCTTAATTTATTATTTAAAAATCAAAAATCAATAAAATAAAATCAAAGAATTAGTGAACCCAACAATATATGTTACTTCCAATTACTTTTACCATGCATACAAATTGAAATACAATTAAATTTCTGTACTTTGCATAAACTACAAATAAATAATTGCACCGAATTCATCGAGACAGCAATAATCATTTAATTTATTATCCAAAAATCAAAGATCGATAAAATCGAATAACAAGGAAAAATTTAATAGAGCAAAGCATGAAAAAAAAAATTGAACGTTGATAAAAATATCTAAAAGTAAACCAATAAAAAAAGACAAAACAGCTATTTTCCTTGTTACTTATTTTCTTAAATATCAGCGTTAAAAATTTGAAAAATGGAAATAGAAAAATCAGAAAATAAATTTTTTTTTAAGGCTATTTGTACAATTTGAGAAAATTCTAGTAAATTAATTACAGTAAATTTATAAATATTTTATATTTTAACATTTTAAATATAATTTTATTTTAACTTCAATAATAATACATTGATAATAAAAATTTAATTTCATTTATTATAATTTAATTTTTACAAAATGTAATTTCACAAAATTCAATTTCATTATTATTATATATATTAACCATATTTATATTTTATGAATTAATTTCTTTGATCCCTCCATTTTTTTTTTAGCAATAACAGAAGAACAATGTAAAATGAGAGACACTGTACACATGAAGTGACATGAAATTTCGATTGACTGTAATGATTTTTTCGATAAAAGGAATGAAAAATGGCAAATAAAATATATATCTATAATGATGAAAAAAATTAAATTTTTTTTGACCTTTTTCAAGATGTATAATTGTATAAATACCTAAAAAAATCTGAAAATTGACTTAAATTGGACCGAACACGTACAATAACATACTTTGACCTTGTTGATTGATAGTTGGTTGGACTATACTGAGTTAGGTATTATTTTTAGTAATTAATTAATAACAATATCTTATTTATATATATTGTAAAACCTAATATTCAAATTGGTGACCAATGAACTATATATATGCCACTTAACCATTACACCATACTAAAGTTGTTGAATAAAAATAAACTTAAAATTTTTAATTTATTATTCCTCATACAATAAATGATAATTTATAATTTTATTTCTATTATTATTTAAAGAATTTGATATAATATGATGGTTGAATGATACTTACATAATTTGTTGGTCATGAATTTAAATTTCAGGTTTAATGTCACATTAAAATAAAATATTTTTATATATTAATTATTACAAATATTTATTAAATTTAAAAATCAAATTTAATCAAACCGTACTACTGTTTGACAAGCCCTAAATGGACTTATGTCAACGTACTAGACACATAAAAAACAAAAAAAAACCGTACTAGACACAAATAGTGCCTAAGCTGATAAAGTTTTGGATCGTATTACTCCAACATAAACAGTGTCAAGGTTGATAAAGTTTCATGCTGGTCCAATACAAATGATCCTTAGAGTATTAAAATTTTAATTAGGTTGTACTGGTTGGTTTATTAATATGTCTAACTAAATCCTTGGTTTCAGGCTCTCTCCCATTCATCTTAAAATCTTGACAATTTCAATATTCTTTGATATTATGTGAGGGTTCATGTTGACATAATTGAAAGGAATTGAATGAAAGAGAATTTAATTCTATTAAATTTGAGTATTTGTGTAAATTTTTCTAATAGAATTCAATTCTTTCACAGAATTTATTTAAAATGGGTATTCAGAATTCAATTCTGACATCTTCTTTTATGAATTGAGCAAAATCTTTTTATGAGACATTCTGTAATTTTTGCATCTCTCAAAAAGTTAATAGTTAAATTTTAAAATATATTAACATTTTCCTATTTTTAAAATAAAAAATAAATTCAATTCTGTGTAATTCTATTATATGCATAAATACTAAAATTTTGAATTCTGTTTAATTTTACGAGATGTAAAAACATCTCTTTATTGAATTCAATTTTGACTAAAAAATAAATTCTTAAAAATTTATTTTCACTTAATTATGTAAGCACAAGCGGACCCTATATGCTTATATCTTTCGTCAAAAGAGAGAGGTGTTCTCAATCAATTAAATGAAGTCCATTCATGATACAATTTAAATCTGAACTAAAAGGTCAAGAACTAAAGGAACAAAAGACTCCAAAAGAAAATAGCTACGGAGAAATTAATAAAAGATTAACGAGGAGTTCCTCTACAATATAAAACTTCTAGGCATCATTTGGTTATGACTCTTACCGTAATCAAAAATCACTTTCAACATCACGATGACATGAGAATTTTCTAATACAGTTATTTTATATTTTCTTGTTATGACATCAAATCACATTAACATTAAAAAATATAATTACAATATTAAAAATACAATTCCTAATGTAACTTTTTTATATTTTTCAATGTTACTTATCTCATCAAGTGGTAAGAAAATTGAGACAACCATTACCTATTTATTTTAAGAAGCTAAAAAAACTTATTTTTTCCTACTTCTACAAAAACTTCTATCAAATGCAACCCTAATCATTATCTTGATGATACTCACACACATCCTGGAAGATGATCTCATTGAGATGCAACCAAAGTGGACTAGTGGTTAGTAAGTATCATCAACAAAACTCTATGCAAAGACTTGTCAATGGGTCGTGCTGGGCCGTGCCAGCACGGCCTGACATGATCAAACTGTACTAGTCAATGGTATGACATGAAAATTTTTTGTGTCGTGGGTCATGCCTGTGCCAGACCCCCAGGTCGTTCATGCCGTGCTGGCACAACATGAATTCTAGTATGAAATAGGCACGGCTCGGCCTAGCACAAGATAGGCCGCCGGGTTGTGCGGGGGGGGGGGGGGATAGGCCGTCGGGTTGTGCAGCTGGTGGGGTGAACGGTCGTGTGCACGGGAGGAGGCAGAATGAGTTGTGTGGCCAGTGGGAGGACTGGTTGCCGAGTCATTGGGCTGGCAGCCAGGATGAACGGTTGCATGCACTAGTGTGCAGGAGGGGGCTAAACGAGTCGTGTCGCCGGCGGGGGGATGGCTCGTCGGGTTGTGCAGCCGGTAGGGTGAAGGGTCGTGTGCACAAGAGGAGGCAGAACGGGTCGTGTGGCCGGCAGGGGGACTGGCCACCTGGGTGAACGATCGTGTGCGCCAGTGCGCAGGAGGGGGCAGAATGAGTTGTGTGGCTGGCGGAGGGACGAGCCACCAAGTCATTGGGCCGGCAACCGAGGTGAACGGTTGTGTGTGCAAGTAGGTGGGATGGGTCGATGGGGAACCATGCAGTCTGTGCCTAGGTTGGTCATCGGGTCATGGTTTGCAAGGTGCAACGCGCCGACGCAGTAATAGTCGGCATGCTTTCGCCCAACGAGCGGCCCACTTCCGTGCAACGGGCTGCCCGCTTCCACCCAATGGGTGGCCCACTTCTGCCCAACGGGCGACCGGTTGCCAGGTGAAACGGTCGGCTTTCGCTTCAACGGCTCAACCAACTTTTCTCTATAAATTGAGGGAGTTAGATTTTATTTTTTACCCAACTCACTCTTCATCTCCTTCACTTCAAATTCTCAAAACTCTAATCTCAATTCTCAATTTCTCAAATTTTCTCACTTAAGTCACAAACAATTGCACACTACCAAAGCCAAAGTTTTGGAGGCTATGGATATCCTCAACAAAACTTTCCTGAAGTTGAAGTAACACTGTCAATGGAGACTATTAGAGTTTCAACTTCAACTGTGCCGCCGAGGAAGTCTCGGAAGAGAGCTTTCATCTGGTCAAAGTATACAATCATGATAAAATCTATGGTGGATGGTACAGAAGAGGAACAAGTCTTTTGCAACCTCTGTAGCGCCAACTTTTCTTGCAAAACGTCTAGCAGTATAGGTCATTTAACTTGGCATATTAGTATATGTGAAAATAGGAATAAGGATAAAATAATTCAAACCCAACTTTCTTTTAGTCCTGAGGGTAGTGTTAATTCATGGACTTATGATTCTGAAAAGGCTAGGGACTTGCATGCTAGATTTATTTGTTTAGAAGATTTACCAATAAGTTTTAGAGAAAATAAACGTTTTGATAATTATATTAGTAAAGCATATTGTCCACAATATAAACGTGTATCTAGAAATACTTTTAGGTCAGATATTATGATTTCATTTAATAAGCTTAGATTAGAACTTATTAATGTTATGAGTACAATAATGACATATATAGCATGCACTTTAGATATTTGGTCAGGTAAAATTAAGGATGGGTACATAACTGTAACTGCACATTATATTGATCAAAATTGGACTTTACAAAAAAGATTAATAGGATTTAAAAAAATTCAACATCCACATACTATTGAAACAATTTTTGCAAACATTATGGAAATTTTTGATTTATATGGAATTAGAAATAAAATAAGTAGTATAACTTTTGATAATGCAGCTAATAATACTGCAACAATACCAATGTTTAAAACTAGAATAAGTCCACCAAATGATTTTAAATTATTTCACCAAAGATGTATGTATCATATAATTAATATTATTGTACAATCAGGTGTAAAAGAAATTAAAATTTATATTGAATTTATTAGGGATGCTGTAAGTTTTATAACTAGTTCAGGAATGCGAAAGCAACAATTTGATGAAACATGTGATACTTTTGAAATCCGCATAAAAAATTCTCTTTAAATGTTCAACATAGGTGGAATTCATTATATTTAATGTTAGAAAGTGTATTACCATATGAAATTCCAATAATGTCTTTGTATAATCGTCATCATTAAGATGATTATCAAAAACAATTAACTGAGAATGATTTTAAAATTGTAAAATGTTTTGTTGAATTTTTAAAACCTTTTTATGATGCAACAGTTAGATTATTAGGAATTTATTATTTTACATTTGTCTATGCATTGCATCATTTATATGATATTTCATGAGTTTTTAATAAATATGAGGTATATCCATTTTTCGAATCAATAGTAAATAACATGAAACAAAAAATTTTAAAATATTAGAATGAAATCCCTACATTATATATTTTGAGTGCATACTTACATCCTAAGTGTAAAATAAGATATGTTAGTAAATTAATTAGGAGAATACAAATGAGTTTAGGTGTAGATTTAGGATTAAATGTTAGTACAATAGAAGAAAAATTAAATTAAATGTTTGATTTATACACACAAATATATAGATTAAGAATAGAACATTCTCCTTCACCAATGTCCACAATACTTGAACCATCTTTAAATTCGTAGGCATTTTTACAAGATCCAAGATTTGACGAAAATATTTCAAGATCATCATCATATAATTATAATCCTATACTATCTAGACAAGAATTAATTACTTTTAATGCAACGAATCATCAATCATTATTATTTACTCAACATTCTAACTTAAATACGTTTGATGTTTTAGATTGGTGGAGGCAACAATCACTAATTTTTCCAATATTATCAATAATGGCAAAGGATTTATTAACAATTCCAGTGTCTTTAGTAGCTTGTGAATAAATTTTCAGTATGAGTGACAACGTGCTTGATGACTGAAGATGCAAGCTTAAAGAAGATATAATAGAAGCATTAATGTGTGTAAAAGACTGGAAGTTTGCTGTACTCCGTAAACAAGATCAAGTTGAAGATTTTACCGAACACCTTACAAACTTAAATATTTCATAATTAAAACATTTTTATTTTTATTTTTCAATTTGTAATTTTTAAAAAATGTAATTTAATTTTGTTGTAAAATTTGTTTAAATGTAATTGTAAATTTATAATAATGTAAATATAAAACATGTAATTCATTAATAAATAAAAACTTAATTTAATTATATGCATTGTTGTCTGATTGTCTCATTTATTAAGTTGTTCAATACTTGAATGTTGAATTAAATTTAAATATTGATGGTTGAACACTTGAACGGTCATATGCACGGGCTGGTGGGTTGGGAAACTGTGCCTAGGTCGGAAGCCGGGTCATTGGGTCAGTAGCCGACTCGTAGTGCAGGGTCCCGTCGTCCTGCCCAAGGGGGAAGGCTGGAAGGCCGTGCGGGCCGGCAGGGACCGCAGGGTGAACGGTTGTGTGGGCAGGAGGGAGGTGAATCGTGAACGGGTCATGCGGCCGGTGTGGGAGACGGGCAGCCGGGTCTTAGATCGACTGTCGAGTCGCAGTACCGGATCCCAGGAAGAATCGTGTTGGTGAAACTCATGTCATTGACTGACACGAATAGTATTTTTTCGTATCACAAGTCGTGCCTAGATTGGCCAATTGGTGGTATAGATCGTGTCAACACAATACAAATAGTGTCATGTCGATACAAAAATCGTATCGTATCGAATCGACACGACAAGACAAGTCTATCTATGGACGAGGACAGAAATCTTTTACTGTGGTCATAATTAACTCTGTTTGGAATTCTGCATCTGAAGTAAAACTGAGAAACCCTTGAATCATGACTTAAGAGGAACGCGGAACCTGAAATGAAAAGTGGCTCTCTGTCTTTCCTTCCTCGTATGCAACCAAACAATGGCTGGAAACGTGAGTTGATGGGTTAGAATCAACGTCTCTTCTCTCCGCCCAAGCAACCAAGCACCCGTCTCTCCTATGGCCCCGCAACCGTCACAACCTATGTTATGTGTGGCAGGCAGGCTGGCTATAGTTAAGGTTCAGTATTCGCTCTTTCATCAGTGATTGACGCAGCTATAAAGAAAGAGAAGGGACCGTGAAACTCATTTTGTCCAAAAGATCAACTTTTAATCTATCGTGCCACAACCATCGATAATTTGCACACGTCTTAAATGATATATTCATGGCAAATCCCTCTTCTACGAAAACCATCAACAATTAATTAATGCAATAATAGAATTCTGTTATTGCAGACTAACCAAACCAAAGGCATGGATCAAAGTGGAAAAGAAAGTTTCAATTCCTCCCAGCAATATCTGTTGAATATTTTCGTTAGAATAAGTGAAAGAGTTCTTTCATTCAATGCAATAGAAAAATAAATACATATGTTAAAATTTCATCTCAAAATCAATTGACAATAAGTGAAAAAAAAATTTATATCATGTTGAAATTCTATTTCAATACCAATTGACAATAAGTGAAAAAATTCTTCATATTTTAAATCAACATTCATTCCTTACATTTATCAATGTAAAACTATTCTAACACAATCAATCATGATATTCTTCTGTTAGTGCAAAATAAACAGTAATAATAAGAACAAATTAGCCAAGAGATCAAATTATATGACAAGAAATACCTCAGCATGTACAATATAGAAAGAGAAGAGCGAATAATCTCCGTAAGTTGAGACCACATGGTGAAGTCGGTATAAATAGGCCGGTATAGGAGCCACTAAGGGTTGCTTGGAAGGGCAAACTAGCTGGAGTGATCCACTTCAATCCATAAGCTACCGTGGTTGAAATGATATTATGCTTGTGTGATCCACTTCAATCCATAAGCTACCGTGGTTGAAATGATATTATGCTTGTGTGATCAACACAGGCGCATGAAGAGGCTAGAATTTAAGATAAAGCCAACATGGGGTCATATATAGTGCATTTCATCGATCCTCACAAGAAAATATGCATACTAAAAACATTTGCTTGAATATGGATATATAAATTTAATTATGAATGTGTTGTTATTTGCATGATACAAACTCCTTGAGTGTATATATGTACATGTAGGTCTTGTATAAATTAAACTCCTCGATCGATTGTCAAAATGTGCATTTCTCACTATTATTAACCATGTGCACCGCGAAGGTAAATGGAGTGGCAGATGGCCTAGTTCAGCAGGACACGCTAAGCAACAGATTATCTATCATGGTCCTCCTGACTATATAAATTAAGCTAGAAGCCATTATTTGCTTGACAAATGGTATATTCCTTTCTACGGGAGAATTTGATGTTTCTTCTCTTTCTGTATCCCATACCGCTGATACAGACCGCTGGCTCCCCGCGCGTCTTTCCCCAGTTTGTTCTTTCTCTTTTGTTTGTAGTCTTTCTCTTTTCCATTTGTTTTGTTTGGATCAAGTTTCATCTGTCGCTTGTTCCTCTTGTATTGGCTTTTATTTTCCAGCAAGGTTTTGACCTTATCCCCTTGTCTTGTAACTTTTATTTTATCAGAGTGTCGTCCCGTAAACAGATCGGAGATCTACTAGCACAAAAAGCTAACATCATTTCAAGGACGTACTAATTAAGGGAGCGTTCACGTACATTTAAATATTTTTTATCATGTATATTTATTTTTTACTATACATAAAATTTATTAAATAATTTTAATATTTTATATTAAAAAATTTACATTAAAATCATATAATTTTTAAAAATATTAATATAATTTCATCTAATTTTACCTATGGTTAGGTTTTCCTCTTTTTGGGTGGAAGTGGAGGAGAGTTGGGTAACCGAATTGAGGCAACCGTTTCCGTATGTGTGGGCAAATAATATTGGACAAGTACCTAAATACGTGCCAAGTACCTGACCACATAGGGTTAAACTGTGAGACACATATCCAATCTCAAGGGGTTAAATTGTAGTATTATAAGGATCTAGCCATGGAAAGTTAAATTATAGTATTATGTGAAATTATTATTATGTTTTGTGAAATTTTGAATATTTGAATTTATGAAAGTTATGATTATGACTATTCAGTCTGATATTTATAGCTAATGTTTAGTATTTATTTATCATGAGATCATTTGTCATTTATATTTTGTCAATTTATTTTAAAATAATCTAAATTTATAGAGATTGACTTTCTCTCATTGTATTTATGCATGTGTTACTTAAAGAAACACAGTTGATTACTAGTTAAGCTTTTGCTCATTCTTTTGTAGTAGATTCTTTTTAAGATGAAGATGATTTATTTTAGAGATTTACTTTCCAATTGAAGGTTGATTATAATTAATTCATAAGTTTTTTTTCGATATTTAGAAAGAGATGAAGATGATTTATTTGGTATTACAAAAGTGTTGTACAGAGTTTTAGGGGATGTTAATATTATGTGTTAGACTTAAAGATGAAGATGAGACAGTTTGTTTATTTAATTTTGAGTGTAAATGTTTATGATTGGATTTAGTTGAGTCTATTTCAGATGTTACAGCCTTGCAATGTACAAGGAGAAGCTTTTCATATTTTTTTCCTTTAAAATGTGAACTTTTTTCTTATTATTGCGATGATCATTGTGTTTCGATATTTCAAGGTGTGACATAAGATATCTAACATCTTCCTCATGCCCTACTTAAAGAACTTATTTTAATATTTGATTTACAGACCTTAATCTCATCCATTACATGAGAAGACACTTCCTTGCATACAAGTATTTTCTAATTTACTTATAAATTAGACTAGGCAGTGATTCCTTTTTCACATTCTTTTCTTACCCTTCTTTAGAAAAGAATGTTGGAGGTCCATAACTTTGTAACGTGAAAATATAGTTATGGCAATCTATATAATATATCTAATATTTTCTTGATTACATCCATACAAGAAACATCATTGTTGGGAAGTTGAGAATCTAATCGTGCAAAAAATAATCCAAAGCAAAGAAATCAATTCAAGCAATACACAAGATTTTATGTGAAAAATCACTTCTCAATGTGAGAAGACAAAAAACATAGGACCCTTCACTCTCTGCTTCAATGTAAGTTACAAAGTGGTTTATCTCCTCAAGTTATAACTTGAGGCATTCATCATGAGCGTACAATGACAGTATTATCAGATGAACAGTAAATGTAAAGGGAAAAATAGCTAACCAACTCGAAGAAACCTTGCCGTCCAGTGCACGTCACACTGGAGCCTTCCACGCGAGCGCCGGCACTGTGCACACCAGGGCGTGGCTCGTCCAGGTGGGCCGGCACCTCCCGCGTGAACCCCCCGACCAACCGAGCGGCTGTGAAGGTTCCGCTCTGCTGACAGCTTGCGGCGAGGAGCCCGCGCCTTGGGCTGAAGGGACGACGAAGAGGACGAGGGAAGGGGCGTGCGGGCACCTTCCGGTTCTTCCACCTGCGCTTGGCTCGTCCATGCTCTGCCCTAATCGCCGATGCCCCCTTTTCCCAGCTCGTCCGTGCTCTGCCCCCTTTACACTGTTCATTTATTTTCTTCAAAACCAACCAAACAAAAAGGTTTGGGCCTGCATTTTGGAGGTGTGGAGGAAGCTCGACCCAACAATCATAACATCACATATATACAACGTGAGACTCTGTATGTTATTCACTAATTAATCACGAAACCATAATAACTTCATCACCTGCATCCCTAACAATCTTCTTTTCAATTATATTAATAAGGTTTTTGATGAATGACTCTTGTCATACCTCGTCCATCAACATTGAACTAGTCCAAAAAAAAGAAGAAAAAAAAGAAGAAGTCCTCGCATCACACGAGGGCAAGGGTCTCTTTGATGAAAATAGGAGGAAAGGGTTGTGTGCCCTCCCTCTCCTGCCCCCAAGCCCAAAGGTCAACGTTAAAGAGGAGGATCTTTTATGGGGTGGGGGGGAAGGTGAAGGTTGGGCAGTCGCGTTCAACAATTATATAATTAATGAGTAGGTGTCGTGTGGATGGTGTTGTTCAATGATTGTATACTTTTTTTAAAATTAAGAGGTAGATTAGATTAAATAAAACTAACGTCACCTTTAGTCGATTAAGAATAGATAAGAAGAAATTGTTGGCGACAGAACCTCTTTAGACGTCTTAAATTTAAATCTTCGCTAAGTATAAATTTGATAATTATGGCCTAATTTTGTTACAATTTTTTAGTTTCTAAAATTATTTTTAATTAATATATAAATTTTTATTACTTAAATTATTATATAATTATTATATAATTTTAATTTCGTTCGTAAAATTAGTTTTAACTTTTGAAGTTAAAAAAAGTTATCACTAAAAGTTAATTTGTTTATCTAGTTTTAACTTTAGTAATTGTAAAGAATTAAAATTAAAGATAATTTTATAAATAATGTTAAATTTATATAATAAATTATAAGGTAAAAATTTATATGTAAGATTTTATATGTTAATAATAATAATACATACGACTTTAGGTAGAATTAGAGTATTTTATGTTGATGTTTTGGTAAAAAGTTTAATCTAAAATGTTAAAATTAACCGATAAATGCTACGTTGACAATGAATCTACGTCATAAAAAAACGTTTAAACAGATAAAATCAAAAGTTACCGTTTCCGTACGTCATGAATATTATTATTATCTCTCGTGATTGACTCGAGAAAATTGACCCTTAAGTCCACATCCAAAACGAAATCATATAGAAATTCGAAAACCCATGCCACATCGCTTTGCGTGGCTTCCGCCATGGGCTACGCCTGCCTCTCCCTCTTGGCATGCACCGGTCCACCGGGTAACCACCTCAATAAGCGCCGTGTCGAACCAAAGCCGCCACCGCGTCCACGCGCCACCGTCTCGCTCTCCCAGTCCCCGTGGTCGGCCCCTGCTGCCATCCCCCGGATTGTTCCTAGCCTCCAGGTCCTTCTCCTTGGGCTTGCTCGCGTCCTTTTCTCTGCTGTCACGCACCCTCGACGTGGCCGGGGCCGACATTGAGGCCTCGGATCTGACGGCGACGACATACCCGTGCGAGAATGTCCAGACATACTACTCCGGAGTGGAGGGGCTGGAAAGGAACGGCTTGCTGGCGCAGCTTGGCTCGATCGTCCTGTCTGGTCATCAGTACCTGCAGTACGATGAGGACAGTAATTTCGTAATTTTTAGTTGGAGCGGCCTGCTTTCTGCCTCCCACTTCTTTTCAAGCATGGGCAATGTGTTTCGATCGTTCATAGGTTGCTGTTATTTACCTTAGATCATGTATAATCGTTCATAGTTTGCTGTTATTTACCAACGATGAACATGCTTAGGCCGAACAAGCACTCTTGGTGATGGTTCGCCGATGTATGGGTCCACCGTGAGTCTTCGTGTTTTTTATTCATTGTGCAGAACATTACTCGTTTTCAACATTTCATAATCCGTCTGTATTACCAAATTTCAAGTGATTTGGTGACTTATGATATAAGAGATTTCAATTGCATAAGGTGCTCGCTTTTCTAGTCTATAAGAGATTTAAAATGAATAAGATGCCCGATTTTCTAGTTTCATAGGAAAACACCCATTAGAAGATTCTTATATTCTGAATTTAGCGTATAATTGTGGTTTCCTGATAGCTTTGATTCCACTCGTAATGGAGGAGCTAAATAATTTGAAAGAACCTTTCTCCGAAGTATGTCTGTATTTAAACCTATTTTTGGCAATTAAATTAGAAAAAAATAGATGATTAACTCGATAAATGCAGTGCTCATCAACTGACATCTGCGACAGGTTTGGGATGCACTCAAATTTCTCGATGCAACTGATATTGACAACCCAAATGCATCTTCTGAAGTGTATGCTCTGTACAAAATAACAGCACAAATCTAAATATTCCTTATTTTCTTTGTAACGTGGTCAATATTTATGCTCCCTTTTTTACTCTATCTTGCATGTGTTCTGTCTCCTTCTCTGTAGAATTGAAATCTACTCACAAAGAGCTGTTCCAAAGGAACTTTCAGGAGAACTAGAGGGATGGAACAGTAAGTTGTCGAAGTTTATTTAAGAATACAAGTCATTTCAAGTTTCTATTTTCCTAGTGATGATAAATTACTCATGCAGCTCGTCCAATTATCATCATATCTGTGATTTGTTGCCTCCATGATTTTCCCAAAACGTTTCTTGTAGCAACATAGTTTTTCCATTTCCTCTTTGTTGGAATGGCACATTGATAGAAGGGAGGATATGAATTACCAATTGGTTGATTTTGAGTTGAAAATTCATGTTTAAAACATATATCATGTTTGACAAGGTTTATAGAGCATGCAGTTTAATGGTTGTTCGAAAGAGAACAATTTGAGTAAAATCAGCACATAGGCGTATAACGTAATGGGCATAAAGAACGAAGGTTGAAGAGGTTTTACA
Source organism: Amphibolis antarctica (assembly GCA_024699675.1). Lineage (NCBI taxonomy): Eukaryota > Viridiplantae > Streptophyta > Magnoliopsida > Alismatales > Cymodoceaceae > Amphibolis > Amphibolis antarctica. Next base: position 5,236 of record JAMKPZ010015517.1, on the reverse strand, counting down.
TCCTCCTTGTTTCTTTTTTTATCTTTTTCATAATAATAGTAATTTTTGCATTCCCTAAGATTTGAACCATTGTTCTTGGCCAATTGAACTGTTGCAATTTTTTAGTTTTTTGTGGTAATGAAAACAAGCAATTGTATTATTAGTAATGGGATTGCAATAAATATTTGCACACATATAGAGTGCTAGGATAGATAAATATTCAATTACTCTATACTACACACTCATAAACATAATATCGTTTTCCATGAGGATACTCTATAATGCATGATATTTGTTTCATGAGGATCTAGGGCTTAGAGCGTTTAGCATACTGATTTTCAAATCAACACACCAATTATTGTATCAAAATGTTATATTCTTCCAAATCCTCCCATATCGCTTGAAGTCTTGTCGATCGACGAACACCCGACAGCAGCCTCCTCTTCCCTATGGTGGTGAATTATGGTGGTTTCTGGAAATTGGAGTGGTGGTGGAAAGGAAGAGGGGAAGAGACGGTCGGAGGGCCGAACCTGTCTTGAGAAGGGATTCACAGGGGAGGGCATCCTGTGTTGTGCTTCGACAAGTTGAAGATTTTTTTGGGAAAATACTCAAATGCCTTTCCTTCGGCATTGATTCTTTATTTATTATGGAAAAGCAGACCTTCGGACTTTCATCCATTACAACAACACCAACTGTTACACTTTCTAAAATAAAACATCATAAACTCGAATAAAACACCATAAAGACACCTACTTAAGACGGTCATCAAAATTCTCCTAAAAGCAGAAATGCAACCCAATAACATCTGTTCTGGGCTCATAACAGAAAAGTTTTGAACAACATATGAATTTAATTTAATCATCATCCTATTGATTCAATGATTGTTTGAATAACAGTATATCAAAATTCTAAAATGGCATATTGATTGTATGCAAAGGGCAACGGAATCCAATTGTTGTACCTTTAAATTCTTATATATAAGTATCCCTAGAGTCATGTAATGCATACCTCCGCAAATCCTAAAGTTACCAATATTCCAAAGCATAATCTATATATTTCCAAACATTTCTAGAGCCATTTTAAGGGATTAAAAGGTTGCACATGTGAACCTGTTCATAATTCATATTAAATGCTTTAAATCTTTCCATTTAATTTTCTCAGACTTTATTTTCTTTTAAGATATTTTTGCCAATGACAACAAGCAAGGTTATAAAATTAGTCAAATTAAAATTATATATTTTACAGTTTTCTTATTCCAATCTTAAAGACATCTTTGATTTTCTTTCAGGAGAACATTTATGGCCCCAGTCCTATGGTTTAACAGATACATCATCCTTTACTGATTTACATAATCTTCGTCCAGCAGATGCCAATGGTAATATGGGAGTATGTTGTATGTTGCATATGTGAATCATCTAGTATTAATTAGTCAATTGTTTTCTATCATATATTCCAGATGGCTGGCTATGCTGTTGACTTTCCCATGTTGAATTTGTATGCCTTATTGTATCAAATGTTCATTAAATTTTTCATGTTCCTCTCATTGTGCACCATATGAATATGTGATGTCTGCCAATTTTTTTGCAGTAAATTCATCAAGGGGAAACAAGTATTATGGTGAATGTGTTTCAGAATCATCATGTTCACGCCCTGCTTTTATTGAAGCTGCTTCTGACACTGAAGCAGATCCGGAAATATGGGCACCACCTCTAGAGGTTGGTTCATTGAACTAATCTCTTTAGTTTATTCAGAACAAGTACTTTGCCTATATGGAAATCAAATGTAAGGTAACCAGAGTGTTGGAGGAGTGGTCAAGAATTTGCTTGACATAATGTTTAGGCTTGGATGCAGAAGAATGGTATAGAATGATCTATTAATGAGTATTAACTCATCTTTGTATTTGTTCTCATGATGCTAACTTCTCGGAAGATCATACCATCTTATATTGACTTCTATTCATTTTCAAAAAAAATTTATGTATATCTCATAATCCTTATTACCCTGTGAGTCTCAAGTTAGGGTGACAACACATTACATAAATTCCATTGGCATTCATGTTTAGACTTGGACGCGAGAGAATTGGCTAGAATGTTCTATTATTGAGTCTTATCACCTTATCTCTGCATATACTCTTAGAAAGCCAACTTATCTTGAGTTTGTACCCTAGTTTATAATTTTTGTTCTTTTTTCAAAATTTTGTATGATATATCTCAATCCTTAATGCCTGTAAATTTCAGGTTAGGGGGGATGTAGCACGTTCTGTGATGTACATGGCTGTGCGCTATGGATCTCTTCCATCCAATGAAGGCCCTCATTTACGACTTTCTGATTCCCCAAACCCTAGTAAGTTAATCTCCATTTCATGGTAGAGTAGCTTAAATTAGAAAACATTGTAAGAATGCAATAAAGTATTGAATTCAGTCAGTCTCTTCTTTACATTTCAGATTCAAGCAAACCTTATGCATTCCCATAAAATTATTGCTACCTAACATCTGCCTTCTCAGCATTCTCGAAGTTCATTTATATTTAAAAATTTCATTGATTTGTAAGCAAACTTGTGGTGGTCCTCGTGTCAGGCTGGCTTGGTGCAGATGTTCAAGATGTATTTTCTGAATGGAGCAACATCTTTTGAAATTTTATTTAAGGAGCTCAAAATTGTGAGCATTTTCTTTTTTACAATAAATAAATGAGTGAAAATGTTACTAAGCTAGATTTTATATTTTCTATTTATAAATGCATGGTAAACTTTTCATTAAAATTAAATACTTTGGAAGAACGAGCATTGACAAAAATTTGTTGGATTATCTTCTCCGATGGTGACAATATTTTTTTTTTCTTTAGCCCCACCACTTAACTTGGATTATTTTGCAATGAAGGTAACCAAGAAATGGGTCTTCTGTCTGTGTTGCTGCAATGGAATGAGACTGATCCACCGTCAAGGGAAGAGAGCTTGAGAAATGACAGGATTTGCTCTTTTTACCAACACAACAGAAATCCTTTTGTTGATCATCCTGAATATGCCAACCTTATTTGGAAGAACAGTCTTTCTCCTCCTCAACAAGAACAGCAGATTTCACCTGTGAATTTGTGGTTGAACGAGTTCCATTATGATAACATAGCAAATGATGAAAATGAGGTCAGCGTCCTTTCTCCCTCTTCTTTACGATTCCTTTCCTTTCTGATGCAAATTTAATTAGTGTGTCTTCCAAATCATGGATTACTTATTATTTACATCAACTTCTCTTGTTTAGCCTAATGAGCTACAGGTTTCTTTTATGTACCTGCCTTGCAGTTCATTGAGATTGTAACTGCGCCTAATATAGATGCAGCTGACATTCAAGTTGTATTGTACAATGGTTCCAATGGGAAAATGTATATGTCCTTGCCCTTGCAAGACCAAGTTTTCTCATCAACAAGTAGCGGCACAGGATATGTTATTCATACTGCATATGTTACACTGCAAAATGGCCCTAGTGATGGTATAGCACTGGTGTCTATCAAACCAGGAGAACAACCAGAAGTCGTTCAATTCATTTCATATGAGGGTACCGTGAAAGCAGCAGATGGTCCTGCCAGTGGTTTGGAGTCTGTTGATATCAATCTGCAGGAGTCTGGGACTTCCTCTGTGTTTGACTCCATCGGCCTGACTGGAAATCAGGTAGGGGAGTACAAGTGGACGAAGTTCATTGGAGCTGCAACTCCTGGAAAACCCAACGTTGATCAATTTTTTTAAAACATTTCTGGCCGCGCGTGTTGGCAGAATAAGGTACATGAAGTGTGTGACTGGTTAAATAAATTTTCATCTGAATTGTAATTTCAGATTTCCGATTTCTGAAGGTACATGATTTTATCTATGTAATACGTAATTTGTGTCTATTCATGACGTTTATGTCTGTTCATTTGTAACGGAAAGAGGTTGATAGGTAGATGGACCATATAAGGACGAAAAATGATGAAAAATATAATAAGAAATATTATTATATTAAAATTAATAAAAATAAATTATCATATTAAAATTGATTAAAAGATAATATATATAATTAAAGAGTAATTAAAAATAAAAATAATTCATAGATATATAATATACATAAATAAATTTATAAAAATTGACATAGACATGGTGAAAAGTTCTTTTATTTTTCTTTGCATTATTTTGTATGTCAACACCACTACCACTACATTTCAATGAGGTAAGTTAGTAAATATTAAACGCCTTATGATCTATTTTTTCAAATGAATGGTTGTCTTCGTACATAAGTTAATTAATATGTGAAATAATATCACGGATCAAATGTCGTGCGTGTACAAACACGAACCATGACAAACTGATTGTTTTCACGGGCCAGCACGGCCCATCAATCCGGGCCGTGTGACCGGGACGTCGGCATCTTAATCATAAGTTCTGTTTATTTGAATATTTATTGTTACGTAAACATATTTTTTATTATAAATTATAATATTTTACAGTATTATTTATTAAATTTTTATATTTTTATTATTTATTAGATGTGATTTAAAAAAAAAAAATATTATAATCATAACTTTTTTTAAAAAATCAATTAATATAATAAATATTATTCATTACTGTTACAATTTTAAAAAATATTATTATTACATTATTATAATAAATACTATACAATATTATTTTATTTATTATAATTTTTAAAATATTATTATTATTATTATTATATAGTAAATTATATAATTTTTTTTTAAAATAAAATTCAATCAACCTATTAAAACACTAAGCAAACAGGTGATCTGGCCACTGACACTTCCGTCAGACCCTACCGCACCGTACTGACTCCTGACACGACATGACAGCCTCGTTCCAACATATCCCGACCGTCTCGAAGTGACGGCCTAGCATGGCCCATCCAACCGGGCCGGGCCATTGGACTCAGTTCACGGCACGGCACATTTGTTTGCTTTTCTTTTTTTTTTTCTTCCCTCCAACTTGAATAATTTGTGGGGTGGTCTGCTTCCGACCTCCCGAAGGCCCCAGCTAATTCCGAGGGCGGTGGCCGGTGGTGGAGGTGCCCCGACCTTCGCGGCGTCAAACGCCGGGATCACGGCACGACCCAGGTCGACTGTGACTGCGACTACGGTCAACGACACCTTACCCTTACCTCCCTCCCCGACCTTCACTCTCCTTCTCCTCTTCTTCTTCTTCTTCTTCTTCTTCTTCTTCTTCTTCCCTCCTCCTCCCAACTATCCGACCCCAAGAATGGCCTCTGCTTCACGTAGAAAATTGGGT
>JAMKPZ010015516.1:0-85849 GCA_024699675.1 Amphibolis antarctica | reverse complement strand
TGAAAGAAGTTTGTAGATTTTTTAAAAATAATTTGATTTTAATTATGTAGTGTTTAATAAAAATAATTAAATGTGGATTTTTTTTAAACTTAAATATTAGGGTGAATTTTTTTTTAAATAATTCGATTTTACTTAAAAAATATTTAAAAACACTCCCTTTTCAAATGACACTTGGAAAATAATCGATCGAAAAAGTAGTGTTTTTAAATATTTAATCAAAATATTTTTTAAGTAAAATTGAATTATTTAAAAAAATGAATCGTTGTTTTTTTTGTTAAAATAAATGGACTGCTTTTACGCTGGTGATTTTGGCGGGAGGATTTTTTTCTGCGCGGGGGATTTTTTTACGAACACTCTCTCTCTTCATCAAACAACCATTAATTTTTCATCCAATGGGTACCTACAGAACTTACTTCTGTAGGCACCTACAGAACCATTAAACCCATATTAATAACATATATATCTAAATATAAAAATACTTATTGCTGCTAAGGTTGTTATAGCAGATTACTATGTATCATTATTATAAATATTATAATTTGACATAGAGGAGAATACAAGATTGTATCATTTTCTTCAATAGTTTTCGTCTCTTTTGTGACAACTCTTCCACCGCTATACTTACTGTAAATCTGATTTTCCCTGATATGTCCTGATCAAGTTGTGAACATATTCACCAAAGGCATATATCTTACTTGACTCGAGTATCTTAATAAATTCAAAGTCAACATCCAACCTTACGTTGAGTTTGTGGGAGAGTAATAACATATATATCTAAATTTAAAAATATCTATTGCTTTTAAAGTTGTTACAACAAGTTGTTATGCATCATTATTATAAATATTGTAACTTGATATAAAAGAGAAATACAAGATTATATAATTTTCTTTAACAATTTTCTCCTCTTCTTCCTCTTCATCCATTTTGACTGTGCGTTCTATCTTATACCTCTCTCTGTATATATAAGGGTGGTGTCATAAACTTTGTTTGTTAACAAAACTTCAATTTTGATTTTAAGAATTAAAATTAAGAGTAATTTTATAAATAATATTAAAATTATATAATAAATTATGATGTAAGAGTAATTTATATATTAGAATTTATACAGTAATTAAAATTTGTACAAAAACAAAACTAGAGTCAAACCTGAATTAACAAACACGACCTAATAAGGATACATATTAGATAACCACGGCCTACAACGAAGTCAAGCGTTCATGTGAAAATAACGACCTGTGGTTGCCAAAGTATAATTGGGTGTGCCATCCTCAGACTGACTACTATATGACCAGTTGAGGGAACGATTCAACAGAAATTAGAAATATAACCAAAGGAAATGAGTGTACAACAGAGGGAGATTACCCAGAGATGACCTTTAATGGAGCTTGGCAGTCCACTGATTAAAGTGTTCGTCACCATCTGGGATGATGACGATGATTGGACCGATCTCGGTCATGCTCCCGTCTATCTCTTCCATATGGGGATGATGCATCTGGAGAAGGTAGACACGGGCCCTCAGGCACCCAACGCTCCAAAGTGGGGGTTGAACTATGCTGTAAGGGTGATGGGCTGTGAACGCCTGACAAGTACTGGGGACTTCCATGACCGTAAGCTCCATGAGGCAGAATCCCCCTCCACCCTCTCTCTGAAAAAGACCGCTCCAAATTTGGGTGATCGTAAGGACCGTATCTGAAACCATGTCGAGAATACGCAGCTTGTTCGCTGTCAAAAGCGGGCGCGACCTCTCTGTAGCTCCTTGACCTTCTATCATTGTGATGATATCCACTGCTTGGCTCATATCGGCCTGAACCATGATGAGATCTACTCCTCCGTGAGTCTGGAGTTGAAGAGGGTGAAGACATCCATTGCCTTTGGTCTGCATTCCCCGGAATTGGTGCATTTATCCCAGGGAAATCCACGGTCATCCTTTTCATGGGGTGGACTGCCTCACCTCTTTCAGGGAGTTCACCTTCTTCGACCTCCTTCGCCTCCTCATCCGCAAATATTGTAATTCCAGAAGGCCCGTCCTCCGTTACATCGTCTACATGTTGTCAAGAAAGTGAGAAGGGTTGAATAAAAAAGGCCTAATTTTCAGATGATCGAAATGGAACATTTAAAAAGATAATTACAATAGATCACGAGATCCATAAAAAATCATTGACACCTAGCTATCAAATTTATACTAAACTTTCAAATATTTTCCTAGAATTGTCAACACACTCGCAACAAGAAAATCAAAGGTCTTGCCATTAGAATGTGGATCAAATTCCCAAGAAGCAAAACAGTTGATACATGAATACTGATAAGAAACACAAAATCCTAAGCAAGCAATCAACTTGCATCAACTGATAGTCATTGGTCATTTGCAGGACATATAACAAAATCCACAGCAAAGAATGAATTATTATTTAGATATTCCCAATTTGAAAGGTTGGATCTCAAAATCATTCCCTGGCCTTCCGCATGATTATTTTCTCTTGCATTAAAAAAACCCAATGTACGACAGGAAGCTGTGACCATTTAAAAATATGAAAAATTTTATGGCAGAAACATGACATACAAAACAAGGATATGGATTGCACTTGCTAAGCACTGACAAGTAAAACTACAATTTACCTAAATATCCAGGTGGATATCCAATCTCACGCATGCGGTGTAGCCAGGGTGGTGGGTCAAACTCCTGTGTCAATGAAAGGTAAATTTTAAAAGATGCCAAAGTGATCTTATTGGGAAGCTGTGGCAATTAAATCAATTGAGATGGCAAGGATAGAGCTAGAAATTAGAAATTAAGGATGGCAGCCTATGTGGGGAGTGGATACAAATGGAAGCAAGTAAACTCAAAATCACCTTAAGCAAGGTATGATACCTAAAATTAGAATACAATTACAATACTGTTCTAGAGAGATTTTCTGATCTAACATCCAAGTCCTCTCAGAATATCTATTTAGTTAAAGGACTTCCAACCACAGCACTTGAAATCATTTGTAAACATTATTCTAACAATATCAAAAAATGGAAAATAATAAACACGAGAAATCGATAGTACTTTCTAGCTTATGAAACAGAAAGAATATGGAACAAGCAACGTAGCACCACAGTGATAATTCTAAGAAACATAAACAGATTAAGAAATATAATATCAATAATCATAATTATTTTAGTTTTACTTTAAGTCTCTAACACAAGCATAATATAATAACTACATTCTAATGCTATGTGAAACAATGAGAGATCCATAGTGTATAACACAAAGTTAGCTCTAATCTGCATTTCATGACATAGTTCCATTCTGTAAATAGTTTCCATAATCCTTTTCATGAAAATGAGTCCATCTCAATATTGATGCTTAAAAATAAGTGTTTATCATATTTTACTAAGTAATAAGTTAATAAAATAAGTGACGTTGTGAATGCTTATGAAAATCATAAGCATATCACTAACAAACCACCTGATGAATTTAACTATGGAAAGAGCCATATCTAAAAATTGGCTCTTTAGTCTAAACATTTGCAATGATCCTAGAGTTCAATGAAAACGTTTGAAAGGATGGAAACCAAACAATTAAGATAAATCATTTGTCACAAATCAAAAGGTAGATTTACCCCAATACCCAAACATTCTCTTGTTTCACGCCCAAGGAAACCTGCTTTTAAATCATCAAATTTCCCGGGAGAATTTTGATAATAACGAGTTTGGCCACGACCAATAGCAGCTGTATTTTTCTTTGCACTGTGCTGTTTGCGAGCATTGTTGATGGCAGCATTATCACGAGGCCTTGTACATTCCTTCAATGAATGGCTATAAGAACCACAATTGAAACAGCGAGCAAGATTTAACCTGCAATTACAATTAGTTTCTCATGAATTTTAACTACAATTTGACAAAAGGACACACAAGGAACTATAGAGTCAGATAAGATAAAAATTTTGGGTCTGTATGCAAGATAAATTTCACTCGTTCCTTGTAAGTTGTCACAGAAGAAAATAGGAGATTCCAGATTCTCTCTCTTCAATTTACCTGGAAGGGAAAAATGGCAATAAGCAGGAAAAATAGAGATTAAAGATGCCATAGAAACCCTACTTATCAAAGCAGGTGCCTAGGAGGCTTGGTGCCATGGAATTCAACTTCAGTTGAATCATGAAGTTCACAATAAAAGCTTAAAAAAAATAAATTTCATTATGATATTTTTATTTAGGAAAAACTAAAGTAATCCATAATACACATCTAAAAATAATTAAATTTAATTTTTAGACATTTATGATATAAAAATATTCCTCTGAAATTGCAAAAAAAACTTTAAACACAATATTTATATCAAAAATTGAAAAATAGATGTTTTCAAGGAAGAAATAGAGAGAAATACATGTTTTTAAGGTAGATCTGATGAGAAATGAATGATACCAAGGAAGATATAACAAGAAATACATGCTTTCAGAGTAATATCTAATGAAAATATGGATAGGTTTAATATAGGGTTTACTAAAAAAGTAAATAAAGAATATCTATAATAAAAACTTCAATATAAAACAATCTAACAAAAATTAGAAAAAAACTACCTTAAGATTTATGCAAATGGAACAAGATAGAGGCTTAGAAAAATGAAAAAAGTGTGAAACGAAGCAGTAGCAACTCCAAGAGGCACTAATGAGCTTCTCCAACAAGATAGCAGTCAATTACAATGAGACAATAGCTGCAGGCTTATAAAAGAACAAAAATAAAAAAGGAAGGAGATAAGAGAAAGAAAGAAATAACTGCGAAAATGTTTCTGACTTCTGAAGAAAAAAACTTCCAAATAACTCCTGCAAATGGACTGACATGAGTCTCCACAGTAAAAACGATTTCGATTGACACAACGTTTGCTACAGAAATATAACTCACTTGTCAACCAAAATCTTGTCACCCCCAAAACCGACATGTGTCAAAATCTCATCAACATGTGTTGGAGATGTAATGGTGGTGGAGAATGCAGCCATTTTTGGATAATTTTACCAATAACAGTCTGAAGGCAAGTTTGTTTGTGGATTATTTACCCAGGGATTATTTTTCAAGTACCAGTTTAAAAGTAGACAGCCATTTGTGGAATAAAAAATAGATAAAAATTTCAAAAATTGAAGGAAAGAAAACACACATTATAGTGGGCTTATAGGATATTTTTGGCATCAGACAAAAATGGTTGCATTTACCAAATATGCCTTACCAAACCAATAAAAACCAACTAACTATGACCTGTTTTTTTTGTTTTTTTGGCATTCACCAACAATCACTGAAACTGTTCGGATTTGTTATCATTGGACGTATTAGTCTCACATTGGTTATAATGTGATTGTATTTGAGTGTTATACACATGTGTGTTAGATATATTAGCCTCAACTCAGCCACGATATGGTTGTACCTAAGCTTTATATGCTTGTGTCCTGTTCTTTCATTATCAATGAATTTTGAGATAAATTTTAGCATAGTATCAGAGTTTGGTACTTACATGAGATTACAAGTATGAGGAAATGTTGGACATATTATTCTCATGGCCACGATGTAGTTGTACCGAAACTTATATACTCGTGCTCCATTCTATCATTATCAATAGGTTTTGAATGAACTTTAACAATTACCATGACCTTTCTCTTATTGAACCAGTCAAATTTGTTAACTTCAAAATTAAAACCACTTGTAAACTTGTAGACAAATAAAGATTTTAGAAGCAGATATACCTTTCAAAGTAATGTGAACCATCTAACATATTTGACCCCAGCAAGAATCCACGATCATAAAGAGGCACAGAATCACCATCTATGGGAGTATATCCAGAATCTTCCTCCCTTCTTCCTTGGCTTTCCACGCAAAAAGCCTTCAAAAAATAGAAATTTGTAAAACTTGAAACAGTGCAACATATTTCTCAGTAATTCTTCTAGTACTTGTAGAAATAAACCAAGCCTGAACCAACTGGATGAGGACTAAATAGAGCAAAAGGAAAAGCATTTTATTTGGAACATGTCATTCAGCATATCTACATTGTAATTGGTGTCACTCAGAAGCTATTGATGGAAGAAGATATGGCTGAAATGCAATAATTACCTATGGCTAGCAAAGATGGAATCAAAAATAGTGACCAAATGTGCTTTTTTTAATATGAACTGTAGTGAATCGCTACATGAATCATATCTCCAAAGGACTTCAGAAGGTCCTTTGACAACTTGCATTGGAGCTTTATCTTGCATTTGCTTCAGTTGTATGGTTTTCCGACAAAATGGATCAGGTGGATCAGAAACATTCTTACTTCAGCATTAATGGTCATTCAAGGGGCTTCTTCAACTTTAAGTGGGACGTTCAGCAAGGAGACCCACTATCACCACTTCTTTTTAATATGGGCATTAAAACACTAGGTTTTGTGGAAGGAAACCACTATCACCACTTCTTTTAACTTGGGGCTAACACACTAGCTTTCATGTGTGATTGCATTTGTGTATCAGGCTGGTGGTAGGGGTGGAGAATAGGCAGGAAACATATTCAGGTTTCATTGCTTCCATATGCCAATGACAGGATCTTCTTTTGTGGTGCTTCAGCAGATCAGTTGCACAATCTGAGGTTCCTACTTTGGTTGTTCAAAATGCTCTCAGGTTTGAAGATTAAATTTTATAAGAGTTCAGTGATGGACAAATTTTGGCTGTAATCTGACCATGAGGGCCATAAATATAATGCAATGTAAGGTTGAAATGATGCCACTCTCTTATCTGGAGCTTCTTTTGTTGACCAAGAAGCCTAGAACGGTGGATTGGTCCTTTAAGAAGCCTGAGGGATGGAAGGATTGCTACATCAATTTTACAGGGAGGTTGATGTTGTTGAAGAGTGTGTTAGGAAGTATGCCAGTCTTCCATACGTCCACATTTCAACTACTAAAAGGGAGTGATTGATATCTTGGAATTTGGAGCTGACTTTATAAAGGCAACTCCAACGAGAGCGGGGGTATCCATTTAATCAGCTGGGACAAATGCTAGGAATCTGGAACAGTACAATAAGTCTCTACATTGCAAGTGGCACGGGCAACATCAAATGTGCAGCATATATGATTTAGAGACGGGACTGACCCAAATTCCTCCGTTTTTTTGGAAGTCTGTTCCATCCAATGAAAGGCTTCTTTCAGGGTTTAATATCCTTTGAATATAGTGATGACTGCCAAATCAGGTCTTGGAGGGACCATTTGTGTGTCCAGGCAGGCATTGGCTACTAAGCTACATCATTTGGCACAATCCAGGGAGGCTTTGGTTGCTAAAGTGGAGCATTTTAATGGAAAGAATTGGTCCTGGAACCTGCAGCTTAGAAGAAACTTCAATGAGGAGATGGATGAGACACTTGTTATCTTGAATATCCTATCTGAAGTGAGGGCATCTAGATTAGAATCAGACAGGACAGTTTCGAGTGTTGAAAAGTCTGGGGGTTTACTCAGTGAAGAGTTATTGACTTCCATTTGTATGTTCCTTTACAGCAGCACTGTCATGCTGAGTAACAAGGATATGTAACAGAAATCTTTTATTATCAGTTAAGAAAGCAGTCTTAAGATATATGCAGGATGTAAATCCTCTTAGTTATCAGGTAAAAGGGTGAAAAAACGCATGGAGAAGAAACAAACCACTGTGGAAGAATTCTCCTGTCCAACATGAAGTGCTGGAAAGTATGTCTCTTCACCACATTCAAAAGTCTCATTTGAGGAATCCTGAAAAAAAGAAAAATCACTCAGGTACATGCAGTCATCAAGTCATTCTGAAGGGAATGAATACACTATGAAGAACAACCAAGAAAACCCCTAACATGACATCCACAAAAGAATTTATTATAAGAAAAAAGTTCAATGCATGGTCTATATCGCAGTTTCAGAGAGAAATGGAGTCACTAAGATTTGGATTAGGAAACATAAAGTCAAATGGAACACAAATAGAGATCAACAATAATTCACATGATGGTTACTTGTTACAAAAGCTTTGATGCAATCATCAAAGCCTCAAAGGTAATAGGTCAGTTACATTCTATGAATAAATGGATTCTTGGATGAATCTTAAGAGTGTTATGTATTGTAAGTAGGTTTAGTTCCGTATTACTAGAATTATGTTTGTATTTTTTATATAGTCTCTCTATATATAGGTATTGATTGTTTATATACAACTTCTACTCATTTGTTGTGTTTCAGCATAGTATCAAAAACTTAGATTTTGAAAGTCCAAAAAATGCAAGAGATCTAGGTAGGGAGGAGGGAAAACCCTAGCTACCACCATATCTGCTGATCCTATCCAAGTCCCTAATTTTTTCCCAATCACCATTGCCAATGAAAACCCCCTATCGAGGCTGCCAGCATTAGCACCACAGGTCTGTCTAGCCCTATTTTGTTGTCTTCTATCTTCCTCTTGTGATCTCTCACACAAAAAAGGGATTGACACCATTGCCACCACCACCCCTTGGCCACTCCAAAAACCCTCGGCCACCAACAAAATAAGGTGAGAACCTTACCTTCCTCCTGTGTCATTCCTTCACCTTTTCCACTACTGCAAGGCCCATTCATTCTCATTCCAATGTTGCCAACCCCTTGTTGCCACTGTAGGCACATCCTACTCCTCTACCATCATTAGGGTTTGTTTGTCTTCCATTGTTTTTGTCTCCACCTATTGCTAGGGGTGTTAACCCAATGATCCTTTGCAACAAGGTCTTCAAGTCCATCCACCTACTTGGTCAGCATCACTTCATAGGAGTGGACATGAGGAGTCGTGTCCACAGTGGTTTATGATTCAGTAGATCCATTGTTTATTATGTATCTCATTGAATTTGTTTATATATTTCTTTACATGAGTTTGTCATAATCTGTTTATTTACGAGTCTCTCAAGTTTGATGCTCTAACTTGAGAGAGAATATTAAAGTCTATGAATAAATGGATTCTTGGACGAATTCTAATAGTAGTATGTGTTGTAAGTGAATTTAATCTCATATTGTTAGAATTATGTTTGTTCTTTTTATATAGCCTTTATGTATAAAGACCTTGTTTGCTTATGAATGCTATACAACTTTCACTCATTTCTTGTGTTCCAACAAAATCAAATTAAATAAATGTTATTATGAATCGTGTTACTTTGCATGTGCATCTGTATCTGGGGAAAATGATGTATCTAGGACATGCATTGGTTCCAATTTAATGGCTTGTAAGCATTTGCTTCATTCTCTGCAGCAGTGATTGCTTGAATCACTGAAGGAGTACAGTTGCATGTAGGGAACGTTTTAACAGAACATTAAGCTTGTTTCATTTTGAGCTGGATGTTGTGGATTTGAATTCTAGAAAAAAGCATTCGTGAATCTAGGTATACATGCTGGAGCATGTGGACTTGCAATGCTTACATTTTCATTTGTTTTCCCCACCAAGATTTTTTCCATGAGCAACACCAATGATTTCTACCTCACGTAATGCCCTTGTAGAAGAGACGAGTTTTCTCCCTTGCTACAATATTCTGCATCAGCACCCGTAACCACAACAAATGGAGACCGGAGATGCCATTCTCAATAGCATCAACAGTTCCTAGGTGTCTCTTTTCAAACAACATGGTGACGTGCAGTGCAAATGGAGACCAGAGATGACACATTGTGATGGGGTCCAGTCAAGCAAATGAGTGATGGAGAGTCATTGCATCTTGGGCCTGCAGCTAGACTGTGAGGTCGAGGAGAAATCAAGAAACAGAGAGAGACCAAAAGAGAGAGATACAAGGGGGAGGAGGGAATCAGAGAGACACTGAAAGAGAGAGAGAGAGAGAGAGAGAACAAGCTAGAGAGTCATGAAACACTGACAATTGCAACTACCCCTTTTGGTTCTGTGGCCTTAACAAGTTGTGCATGACACATCAATGGCACAGTCTCCCCTTTGACCGATGGAACATGAAATTCCCTTGGGTCAATGGTATGTGATCAACTTCCATGCCCTTGTTAACCCAACATGTTATTGTACCACATTTTGAAATGAACATGCCAACACATGAAATGAAGGGTTGTTCCAATTTTCCTATATCTATGAGGCAAACTTCAATTAAAAATTAAAAATTTCTTGTAATTTTAATAACAGCTTACCTTTCTAGAATAAAAAAGCTTACCTTGCTAGAATGTTCATGTCGAGCCTGCCACTCTGACCATTGCTGCAGAAGGTCCTTGAGCTTCCGTTTGCTTTCTCTTGAGGATAAGAAAATGAGATGCAACAATAAGCAAGAATGTGAGAGGAAAATATTAATTGGACATCGGATAGAAATGAAGGATGATACTAGAACCAACCTTGTTAACGAACTGTAAACCACATGCACAGATGGTTGTTTATCAATTGATGTCAATCTAGCCCTTTTTAGTGCTAGCACAAAGGACAGTTATGGAAAAGATGAAAACAATAAGGGGTTTAGTCACATAGATTCTCAATTAAGAAAATTTTAGAATGCATTAAATTTTGAAAGTTAAAATTGAGAATCGAGAAATTTGAAAACTTGGTCCATGGAAACAAGCGTAATCTTGAAAATCAGCAATGCAAAGAAAGAAAAACTAGGATACGGCTTTCATCAGATTGTTGGCTTTCACTGGCACTTGATACATTTGAACAACCGACATCCATTTTGCATGATGTCTCAACTGCACCTGTATTCTCTACCACCGTATTAATATCAACCAGAGTTTCACTCTCTTGCAATATTGGCTTTTGCACAGCATTAGAAATGTCAAGTTCACCTATTGGCATGTCATCCTTATTTCCAACTCCAACAGAATCACTGAGTCCCATTACACCATCCAAATTAACCAAATCGTTAGCTTGAGTATCATTTTCAACCAGTTTAGGTGACAAATTATTAGTGGCATTGCCACTTGAATTGTCCAAACTAATTTGAATGAAATTGTCTGATGCCATGAGAAAATGTAATGTCAAGATGTGCACACAATATGCTTGATCTTATTATACTTCCACACCTGCAAAAAATTGAAAGCCTATTTCCATCAGTAGAATGATCATTTGACTATGGCTACTATGATATGAATTTGCATTAGATAATTGAAGTATACATTTTAAGATTGTCAACCAATAGTTCTTTGTCGAAAGTGAAAAGGTTGAATCTCATTAAAAGGAAATAGGATACATCCAGAAGAGAGAAAAAAAGATCTACCAAAATAGTTAATCAGAAAGGAGATTATCACCCAATAAATGAGCACTTGGATAAAGAAACAAACAGAAAACATCATAAGAAGAAAGAGATCAACTAGCTTCTAGCAGTAATAATTCCATGGATAATTTTTGAAAAAAAGGAAAATTTATATACAAATGTGCAGCACTAAAAAATACCATAAAATTGGATGTAGAAATCAATATGAAGATGTTTTATCCACTATGCTAAATAGATAATGTCTTGCGATATAAAATGGATTCTAATAATAATCCTGTCAATACCAACAATGAAGGTGAAACAATGAGTTGTGCTAGCCACCATCAACACCACTACCACCAATACTTAATTACATAAATACCACTATCGGTCACTATCTGAGATGTGCAAGTCACCACTACCACTGTTGTCACTACCATCTTTTTTTTGAGTGGTCTATTGCCACTTCCACCTTTGGTTGGAAAGTACACTTTTAAAGGATACATTGGTCTTTCCAAAAATAACATTTAAATGATAATGTGGCTTGCCCATTTCATGAGGAACCTGATACTAAATCTATTAATTATGTTAGACTCTTTTCTCTTCTCCGTTGTCATGGTTCACCTCTCTTATCTATAGATCTCTTTTCACAAGTTAGATGGAGCAGTAATGGAACTTCTTGATGCAATCACTTTACCACATAATGACCTATGGTAGTGTTATATTGAGATCTTGATGGATCCTGGGGATTAGCTGGATTTCTGTAAAGTTCAATTTTTCACTTCGTGGTTGTGGCTTGGTAAAGTACTTACAGAGCTGGAGTTAAAGAAAAGGCGCTTTGACCTTACCATCATATACCAATTTTGCTATGCTTAGGAGGAAACACTTTGGCACCATTTTCTTGGATGCCATCTATCAATAGATGGTGGGCCTTTTGACACCCAGCATGCCTATGACATGGACACCTTTTGGACCTACTGGAAGCAACAGCATGAGCTAGACAAGGGTTGTTGAAATTTTTGACCATCCATTCTCCATGCTATTTGGTGGACAAGGATGAAAATGATGGTGATGGAATTAAAACTGTTGATGACAAATCTGAAACTTTTAAAAATTTCATGTCCATAACAGTTCCAAAATTCGAAAACTAAGTAATATCAATATAATATTATGGAAAAATGAAAGAGATTAGAGAAATTTTTCGAATAGAGAATAATATCAATCACTGTTGTTGACTAATCGCTAATCAACATAGACATAGGAGAGGAGGTGAAGGCCTATGTGATAATAATGTGTAAGGAGTGTTACAACATAGGGCATGCTTATTTGAGATTTCTTGGACTTCTGTTTTGAAAGATGGTGACATGACATGCTACAAATTCTTGTATAATGGCATTCGTAGGAAAAAACTCACAATAGTGTTTTTGGGGTTTTTTGTTAGTAGGTGCGGCAATTGCCAAAAAACAAAACAGACTCATATTATCATTAAGCCTGTATAATTGACATGTGTAATGCAAGTGTTTGATTTATTATCGACAGTAATTGTGAGATAGGTTTTTCAATATTCTTTCAAAAAATTATTTTATCTTTATTTAATTAACATCTCCTATTT
Organism: Amphibolis antarctica; assembly: GCA_024699675.1. Lineage (NCBI taxonomy): Eukaryota > Viridiplantae > Streptophyta > Magnoliopsida > Alismatales > Cymodoceaceae > Amphibolis > Amphibolis antarctica. The sequence continues at coordinate 73,098 of JAMKPZ010015516.1, read as the reverse complement.
TCATTTAAATTGTCTAACACGCAAATCTATTGACATTCTTTCAAAGAATTCCTATTACGAATAACTAACACATTTAACGTATATTTTTATAGTATTCTTTTTAATTTTTTATTTTCACCAGTCAATTTTATATTATTTTACAATATAAAATCTATTACTTTTTATTTTTATGCATTCCTAAAATCATTAAACAAAAACCACACAGATGTAATATTAACTTACATAAGCCTCCAAAAAATTCATTCTCTAGGATTCTGATTCAGAATACAAAAAATTTTCTAATCACAATCCTACATATTATACATCAAAATCCTGTTTCTTTTTGTGCTGTCCAACACAAAATTGGAGAGGATTTAGAAGAATAACCCACAATCATCAGTGCCAAAAAGGTCTAGGCTAAGGATGCGAAGAACAAACTCAGAATCAATAGTTTTTTTGATAATTGCAGTGGTTTTGCATTCACCAGGGAGCTACAAGTACCGCAACCCCTGGCCAATTGAGAAATTTGCAGTTGGTTAACCCATAATCGATAGTTAAGAAAACCAGCATAGTAAGAACGTAGGCGTATTACTTTCCATTCGCACTAATAATGAATAGAAAATGTCCAATATGGAGAATGATGCACACAAGATACGAGCTTGAACCGGAAGTAGGGCGGAAGCTGATTTACCTAGCAGCGACGTTGCGGAGGGAGAAAAGAGATGTCGATAGATATCATCAGCATCCAGGCATGGGAGTCGGTTGAGGACCTCAATGAGGAGATGGCAGTCTCTGGACGGGGATGCGGGGTAGGACGGAGGGAGCTCCGCAGCTACGACAGAGATTCCGGTCCAAGAAAAGATCGCGGAGGCTGCGGATAGCGGATCGGAGCTACCGAGAGCCGGAAGGGTGGCCACCGGGAGGAAGACGCGAGGGGGGAGGATGGACGGAGGCAGACGCTACCGGCGAGTTGGAGCTTGCTGACTTGCGGTGGCGTCAAGGTCGCGACGAGGTGAAGGCGGCGATGCGAAGGTTATGGTTTGGATCGACGCCTCATCCTCCCCCCTCTTTCGTTATCACCTGCAGTTGCAGACAACACGAGTATATTAGAACTAGAAATCAGAGAGCTCGCTGGTTCTAGTTTTAATTTTAACTTTAATAATTAAAAATAATTTTATAAATAATAATATTATTATATAATAAATTATAAAATAAAAATTTATATAATGACGTTAGTACATAAAAATTTGTATAGAATTAAAATTAAAGTTAAAATTAAAAAAAATCCAGAGTTCTGACCAAAGAATTCGTTTTTTCGGGAATTAACGTATTATTGTTTAAATTCTTATATACAAATGTATATCTTATCATTTATTATATATTTCGTAACTATTTAATTAATTTATTATATCATCGTGGTATATAATAAATATAGTTAAAAAATTTTACAATAAATACAACCTAAAATGATTTTTGGAAAAATCGACGAACTCTCTAAAATTTAATTACCAATTTTTAAATCTAAAATTTTTGAATAAATATAAATTAAATTAAGTTTAAATTTTAATCTTACTCCAAAAAATTTGAAATTTAGTCTGTAGTGGAGTATAGTCACTATACTATAGATTACTTATATATATGATCGTTTTTTATTTAAAAATGATTAAATATATTAGATGCCTGCAGGAAAATTAGTATAGACATCTGCAAATACTTATTTTTGTATGATCTACCCATACAGAAATGGATGTGAATGCATTTTTTAAAACATTTGTGGGTTTCTCTTCAAATAGTCTTATTTATTGATGAGCATAATTTTTTTATCTTGAGAGAATAGAGGGAAGAGAAAAGAGAGGAAAGACCGGAGAGATAGAGAGAGAGGTTAAGACAGTCCATTTGGTTGTTCAAGATTTGAAAGAACATCAAATTAAAAGGTAGATTTAGAGAGAGCTTTAATTAGCTTTAGAAGTAAATAAAATCGAAGTTAAAGTTAATTTTATAATCTGAATTAAAAATATATAATAATTAAGATGATAAAAATTTATATGTTAAAATTTGTATAATAATGATTTTTAAAGCCAATTGAAATTGATCTTAAACAAGGCCGAAGTCTGATGAAAGTTGGGATTACGTTTGTTTCCTACCTTGTGGGTAAGAAAAAATGTAATCAAATATCCAATGAAAAAGTTTCAAAAGTACAAAATTCATATTTCGCCTCCATAAAGGGCACGATTAAAGTCATGATAAGGCAGGTCTAGAAATTTTAAAGGACTTCTAGGTGAATTTCAATGACACGTTTGAAAACCGCAACATACAATAACATGCCCAACACAATCTCACAAGATGTGTAAAAACAATCTATGCAACAGAGAACTTTGAATGTAAGAACATACAGAGTGTTTGAAACAATGTCCAACTCCTCTAATTATATAATTCAAATCTATTTATTTATTCAGAACCTAAGATTTAAACAAACAAACAAACCCCAAGAACATCGATGAAATGTTCTAAAATAAGAATCCAACCACCAAGCCACGTCTGAGAACATGAAGGTTGTAAGGGAAAAGGCAAGACATCAAATTACAAATTATATTAACAGCTTGTTAGTCGACATGCATTACAAAAATTAAGCCAGAACGCAATAATGGTTCCAGCTACAGGCAATAACACACCCTTATTCTCATCATCAACCCTTTTATATTTTTTTTCTTTGCACCTTTGGCATGATCATTTACAAAACTTTACAGGTAAGACCTATACTCGGGGCAGCAGCGGGCGGATTCAATATCCAGTCACCACCTTAATTTACAGGGCCCTTGCAACAAAATCCGCCGGCAGCAAGAGCAAGCTAGGACCAGACTCTGCCACTTGCTCTTTGGCATTGCATGCATGAAAAAGTAGCATTCGTATCGCACGTTTGTATATGCAGTTGGTCAGACTTCATTGGAGGGCACAAGCAGTATAAAGTCTTTCATGGAGGTGAAAAACGCTCCAAGGAACCTGCTGACATTTGAGAAATAACGAAATTTTCATTAAATGATGTACGAAAGATTGCAAGAGTGATAAAATGATAATCCATCAAAGAGAACATCCCCGATTCCCTAGAAAATATACATCATACTGTTCTAATGAAAACAAGAAAACTCGCACCCGTCCACCATACCATCAAGAGTGGGAGAGAACCATTCAGAGTGTAATTATCATGGTACCCAGGTCTTTGGCGTTTACCTGCCTAGATAGATGAGTCAGCATATATATAAATTTTAACTGTTCGAGATGAGCAGAGCATTTTTTTGACGAGTGTATTATGATTGTATACTAAAGAGGCACATTTGTGAGAATGTAAAAGAGGTCCGAATAATATTTTTCTTAAGTGAAGTTTTGAACCCAAAACATTAGAATGTTAAGAAAAGTCTCAAAACTACTAAGACACCACTTCAGTGGTAGGACAGATAAAAAAACATTAGAATGAGTTTTTTTTGCATTGGGAACCGCTGAAATTTTAAAGCCAGAAATAAGAGCCATCAGTCTAGTATGCGTAAAAAAACCATGCGCATATATCAATTCCAAAAAATTAGTGAATGGTATCATGATAAAATAGAAGAGATTGCTAGTCTAAAAGCAGGCAGGCTATTTTCTCTATGTAAGTTACCATAAGTAGGGTCTTGAAAATCTAATTTTTCTACGTTAGAAAATCACCCATCGGTCACCCAAATGGCCGAACTAAATTTAAATAAGAAAAATATATAAAAAAGGAGAAATATATAGCTAGCATCAATAGAGTTGTAATCAGATGAGGCACGTACCGCACATGTGCAGATTCTGCTCACTCGCGTAGCATTAACCTGCCCACTAGCAGTTATGGCCTGGCTTCATTCCCCAGTAGATGAGCCAGTCTTGGAATCAATACACTAACATCTTTTAGCTATATTGCTTCCAGGCTTATTGCTGCTTTAGTGAAAACTGATATAACAAAAGGTGCCTCCTCTCCGGGTTGGATGGTTGTGGGTACAATTGTGTAACCTTTAGGGTAAGGATCCAGTACCAATTCACAAGATATTTCCCTTGAATTTACATAGTCCGTTCCACCAACAGATTCATGCAAGTAAATATTATATGCCGCACGACGGCCATGGGTCTTCAGAATTCGCATTCCAATGTAGAACATTGAAGTATCATGACTAGACTGGTAATTCCTAAAACCAGCCACCTTCCTTGAGAAATTCACGCCCTAACAGAACAGTGATAGGTAAATATACACTTCAATGCGACAAAAAGAATAAAATTACGGATAAGTAATCCACCTGAGTTAATGTAATAAACACATGGATTGGGCTTGACGCATCTCCACCAGTTGCCCGTAGCCTGAACTGTGGATTTTGATGCCATGAATCATAATCTTGACAGCCACCAGCACTGTAACCACGCCATTGCCCATGAATAGAATAACGCATTTCTGGTGGATAGACCCGACAAACATATATCGATCGGAAGTGGATCTGAAAATCTTGCCAGGACATCCAGAATATCCCATCCTTTGACTACAGATGACCAATGAATGAGTGCATAATAAAGTTGAAATAGAAGAATTAGAATTGCTTGAGTTGAGAATCTAGAGAAAGGTGTGTAGCACCAAAGAATATCAAGAGACTAAATTTCCAAAAAGGAGCCCAAGAAAAAAAATGTACCTGGGGCACATGCTTAAGCTTGTGCTTCAACCGATCGGTCCACTCTGGAGATGAGTCAGACCAAGGACCATTCCACTCAACTTCATTAGCCCATGGGTTTCGAATCTGCACAAGCTTGTGGCCATCTACCTCTTTTACCTGGTTTATTTTAAAAAAACATTATTTTGAATTGCAAAACATAAATTGTTTAGAAAGAATGTGAATAATAAGCTACTTAAGTACACCTGAAGCAATGAATATGCGTGACCCTGAACAATTCCACTGGATGAAATGTGCACATCAGAGCCAGACGGGCTCCCACAACCAAGTAAGAAACCCTCCTGTTTAAAACGCAACAACTGAGACCACAACCTTCCGCTTGCGAGATCAATTTGTGCTTGAGCAGTCCTCATATCAATTTCCTCCCCAGCACCACCAGTGAGGTCTACAAGAGCATCTTGTACAAGGCCACCTTCTAATGCTTCATAAGAACCATGCAGCTTGGCATAAGCCTTTTCTAAAATCGACACCCAAAGTTCATTACCCTTTTTACTAGTAGCAAAGGCAGGCTTTCCAGGTGATTCGCAAGGGATCCAATCATCAATAACTACAGGAACCCACTCGCCCTACAAGATCACAAGACAAACAAAAGTTTTATTTTTCCCATCCTCATTTATGTTACACTTTTGGCATGCTCTCCAAGTGTTATTCAAAATACTAATTGCCAACGGAAACAACAATCAACACAATAATATGCCTTTGTTCTGATGTGGAAAGAATCATTCCTCTCCATTCTCACCATTTAAGGTTGTTTATTAAATCAGACATTCAAGTCCTTGCTACTTTTAATCATGGAATATTTTATCATTCATACGTCTTTTAACCCAAACTGGCCAGAATTAAAGGAATTTGATCTACATCTCTTGTCAAAAAATTATTTTCCACGAGACATTTTACAATCTTCTGTCAATTAATACTATATACTATAATAGCCCATCATGTAATTATGAGTTGCTAATACAGTGGCTCACAGCATAACAGATAAATTTAGATCAAGCTAGCATAACAGAATACCGAAAATATTTCTTGGTTCGCAATCATACTAATAAATTGTAAAAATACTAGGTGAAAAAGGATCTAGACAAGGTTGTGTTGTACAAAACCAAAATCACCAATGAATTTTTTCATTAGATAAAAAAAGGATCTGAATTCGTGCTACAATACCAGAAGGTAAAGTCAGCCAGAACTCTGACATTAAATTCAGGTTATTACCTGAATGCAGAAACGAATTGTATAGATACCCTCTTCATTGTATTCTGGCGTGATTATAATTTTAGATATTCGACAAGCCTCTGTAAGAACAGCAACTGCACTTAAGAACCAGCAATCACCTAAATGGCCCTGCAAGAAAGCATGTAAGAAAAATTGTAGAAATAAAGCAAGATATGATGGTTACCACAAATTCGGGATAAGACGCCTAAAACTAGGCCAAGTAGGACATAAAAATACCTGGCAAACATCAGAAGAATTCAGAGGTCCAAAGTATAAGCATGGCCGAGACTCCCTACTGTTTACTTTGAGTATATCAACAGGACGCTTCCATTCAGAAACAATCTGTGATATCATAGTAACGTTGAATACACAGAAAAAACCAATAATCAATGGTGCAATAAGGCAATAATGGTCAATGAAACTTGTTGGAATAGTTCCATATCGGTTAAAATAAGGCCTGATCTGGGTCTACTATATGATAAAATCCTTTTACTCATTTTTAATTGATTTTAAAATAGAATTTCAACATAATAGAAGTTCAGCTCTGAACACTTGTATACATATAAATAAGTCACAAGTGAAGAAGAATGTTAGAATAATCTTATATCGGTTAAAATAAGGATTGAACTAACTAAACCTACTATATGATAAAATATTTTCACTTATTATCAATTGATTTTGAGATGAAATTTCAATAAATCATACCTGGAGTTTTGGAGAGGGGTCTTCTGGGTCAATAAACAAAGACCTGTTATTTGGAGGAAATTCCTGGTCTGTAAAATGTGTTTCTCCTCTTGCACAGAGAGCTTCCTTGACAGCAGTTTCAACAGAAAGCAATCTTTGATTAATTTCCTCCTCTGTCTCCATCATTGGTTTTCTAAATTTTCTTGAGTATGAATCCATGTCAATTGCCACCCCTTCACGGTCTGATCTTCTCTTCCTGCCACTTGAATATTGACCATCCCATTCTACATCGTCTCTGTCATATAGCTCAATATCTGCCTCATCACACTCCGGCTCATCACCCTGCAGAAGGAGCAGACTATATTAAAGCATGGCTAAAAATAAACACAGAATTCAAAAATCAACCATATATTTCATCGTCTCATGCTAAAGTTTTTCAAAGATAACAACCTGACATTCAAATTCCAGCATCCATAGAATCAATTTTTTTCATGAGTTTTATTCAATAGTAAAATTGTACCATGCAATTAGAATATATAAGAAGCACCATCATTGAGTTATTAGTTATAAACTTTAAGTGCCTATGTGAAACAAAGGAAAATTAAATTCAGTCTTGTTTAACAAATTTACAGGTGATATAAATATTATTCAATTTTTACTAATAATAAGGTGTAGATTGTTACAATCCTATTGTTTCTATTCATCGTGAATAAATTGAAACTTAGATACATGAATAAAGGTGCTGTAGGCTTGGCGCAAAGTAACATGGGCAGAGGTAAATGCTATTCTGTAACAGTTATTTATCTGCAATTTGAAAGTGATGATTAATAGACATAATGGGCACACATGCTAATACACTTGTTGAACAATAAGGAATATATAAAAGAAAACCAGAATTGCAAAGGAAACATATTCAGAAAACTACCAGTAGATAAAATCCCATGAGACGAGTCTGTGGGGTAAAAAACAAATAGGTTTCACTACAAAAAATATTTCAGAAGCAGAAAAAAATCATTCTTGTAAAAAAAACAAGAGAAACAATATCTAATTGGAAACAACAAAAAAATGGCTTGACATACAAAAGAAAAACCATCTAGAATTATAAATTAATGTTACTTCCAGTCCCAGAATATTGACATAAGATTCTGTATGAAGATATTTGATTTGTGGAAAATGAATCAAAATCCACAGAACCTTTCAGTAAACAAAACTGCAAAATTAATATCAGAAACTGCACAACATAAAAGTCGTTTCATTGGGCAGTAAAATAAGACAAATAATCATATCATTTATTTAGCAATGTAATGAAACTTCTATGTATGCTTACACTACGATACAACATTCCAATATGTAACCTCCAGAAGCACAGAGCTGTGCCAGTAGATGGAATAAAAGACATCCTAAACATGCAAGATTTTGTACAACAATGATTTTGACAAAACTAGTAACAACTGCCTATTCCGCTCAAAAACAGAAGACTATAAAATCAGTAACAGAATTACGCATACCCTCGGAGGAGAATCACCAAATTGCCAGGTATAATCCAGATAATCAGCCAAATCATATTCCATAGGGCTCATGGCAGTATGAAAAGCAGAAACCTCATCATCAGTCAGACATCTTCCCCAAAGTAATGCATCCATAACTTGCATCTTGGAATCAATACCTTCACTGTCGGACCTGCCAAAGGCATCCAAATCAGTTGGTGGCCTCGCCCCAATCCACACATCCGTTCCATGCTCCCATATTCCATCTTGTGTTTGTAGTGGCAACCCACTCTGGTATCCATCAAACTCCCCATCTAAATAAGAGGTTGCCTCTCCAATCTCAGCATCTATGGTCATGGTGACAATGTGCCATCTGCATGATTATTGTTTCATAAACAACAGAATCAAATACTACAAAACTATAGCATTTTCTATGCATGTTTCCACAAATTAATTCAAAGAAAAAACTATTTAAGTGAATAGCAATTAATAATGTATGACAAGAAAAAGGATGATGTAAATTTTGCAGTGAAAGAAATACAATAGAGATAAAAGGCATGAAGTGCAAACCTTCCATCTGCAATACAAGTAGCCCCAACACTCCACTCTTTAGCAACAGTAGTAAGCCTCTCTCCTTTCACAACCAATCGTATACCAACTTGACCAGCTTCAAGGCCTTGCTCTGCACCTGCCACAAGGATCTCTAAGCATACCTTCTTCTCAAATTCAGTTCCCAAGAGGCAAACGGGACCAGACTCTGGCTGGATTATGACGGATATGGAAAAGCTTATCTTTGAACTTCGACAAACACTTGGATCCATTAGGCCACAATGTTTTCCAGAATTTCTGGGCTCATCATCTAGAATGCATATTGCACCAGAAACACCACACTGGCAATCATTAAACCACCAACATTAAATCAGAAAGTGTGGCAAACTGCTGACAAAATACAGTACAAGTAAAAACCAAGAAAATGAAAAAACAACTGGTTGACGATCTGCACGTTAAATATGAGAAGCTAAAAAAACATTATCAAGAATATGTAAGAGAAAAAGCAAAACTACAATGCAACAAAATACAAGCAGGAATCCTAGCATATATATATATATATACACACACACATATATACATACACATTTAATGGCTGTCTGTAAGATACAGTAGGAATTCTGATCAACTTCATTGTTTGATATAAGGGATTACATGGCAATCTAAGATACAAGCTTTCTGAATATCAAGTGGCAAAATATTTTGGTGTCCAAAGAAAAAATTTGTATTTCAAATTATTTTAACTTCCAACCATGGTTACACATGAGCTACACGTCAAATTTGGTCCGGAAACTTGGGAAGAATATCAGATATCAATAGAAATGTCAATGAAAACTAGACTAAACAAGAACTTCAATTTTTTTATTTAATAATATTGGATATGATTTGCAATGGATTAAATTTGCAATGTAAAAAAGTATGATGAATAACTTCTCTAAAGGTTGCCTTTGTTGAGAAAATTTTGAAATAATTTCAAACCACTCAATCAAATACATGAAATGGCATATTTCTCAATTATTGTATTATTGTACTTCAAAATCCTGTATTTCAGGATATACTAGAAGGCAAATAACCAGTTGCACAATTTTAACTGAAAGGTCTTAGCAGAACTGCAAAATCCAAAATTATCCTTATTTTTCAAATGCAAGTTATGTGAAGATGCCAGAGTAAAATCAAATTGGTTCAAAGAAAACCTGTTGTGCTCGATGAGCCAACTGTGCTGCACGAATGCGATGAGCAATGGCAGTAACTCGTTCACGAGCAAATGAGTCATCTAAAACAGAATCACCACCCACAGCACGAACAGCAGCTGCCACAGCAGCAGCCTCACGATTTCCAACATTAGGTATAGAGGATAATAGAGAACCTTCTATCTCTTTCCATTTACGCTCTTCTTTCTCCAGAAGAGCTTTTCTTCTTTCCTTTCCCTTCCCTTCCTCCTCACGTCTCTGCATCAAAAGTTCCTCTTCCATTTCTTTTTCCCTTATATAACTACAGGATCAAAGATTACAAACAATAAATCCAATAAAATAACTAGCTGATCAAAAAACATAAAGCTCAGACAATATATTTTGTGATACCTCTCTTGAATTATTTCAAACTGCCTTCGATCTTCAGGCATCCACTTCTTTATTTCCTTGGCACTTAAATCAGAAAACCCAATACTGTCTAGGAAAAGTCTTAAACGAACTTCATCCTGCACCAATAGATTGGCATTCATAAGAAAATAGAGATTAATACAAAATATTGTGACATTCGTATGGCACTCACCTGTACTTGTTCAGCTTTTGCAGTCAATCCAAGTAAAAGAAGCAAATATCCACCAAATTTATCCCACATACACACCCATTCTGTATCAATTGCCTCTTCTAATGCTAGAATTCTAGCATGTGCACACATTTTTCTGTGGTATCCTACATCAACTGAAGATTCACGATGACAGGACAAACCCCTTTTCATTTTTCTGAGGAATAAACCAGCAGCAATTTCTTCATTTTTCAGCCGATCCCGCAATTTCATAACATCATCCCGAGGAAGAACAAAATTCCCAGCTCTATCACGCATAATGGTAGGATCGCCAACTAAAAGAGCTGCAGAGCTAGCAGATCTTTGAGGTGCTGAAAATGTTGTTCCTGATATAGCATTTCTTGTCTGGATTGTCATAAAACAAACAATTTTGTATAAGATATTTTGGCTCTGTAACTAAAATATCTGTGCATGTATAAACATACAATAATGATTAAGAATGTGCATCTGGAATACGAAACTCTTGTAAAAAATTAAATAACTATTAAAAAAATCCCACGATCTGTTTCAAACAATGGGAAACTTCTTATACCAGCTAATGACATCAGAGGATGAGCGTCCATGCTCTAGGCCTCCTCTGACTCAGCATGGAAAGCTTCTTTCATGCTCTGGCTCAGCGTGCCAGGCTTGCATTTCAAGCTATGCAATACAGTGTTTTAAAAACACATTCAAACTGACGGGCTGGACCTTGAACGGGTAGCTTAGCCAATCCAAACAACCAGTTATACAGCTGATTGGACCATGAAAACCGGTGTTTGGACTGGTTCTGTCATGATGTGTAGCCTGGATCTGACTAACCCAAACCTTTTTTTAACTTTTGTTGTTTTTGAACTATTAAAGTATAGACTTGATAGGATTATTCTATACAATGCAATCATGCAACTTATTCGAATTTGTTAGCAATCAAAATGTAGTCAGAAACTGTAATTATATATTTTATGCCATGTATGTAATGCATCTCATTATCCATTGGCAAAATTATAATGTGTATAGTGAAAATATATTCTGTGATTTTCCTATAATTTTTCTATATTTTTCCTGAATTTTCATATTTTTTGGCTTGTTATGATTTTTAATTACCGTGATGATGTAATTATGACATCATCTGGTAGGACCAGTCATTTTGGACCAAACCAGACAAAAATGGTTCGAAATCTGGTCTGATTTTGAAAACATTGATAAGAAATTATAGTAACTAAGTTAAGCTTCAGAATTTCAGTATACAAACAAGGAGAAAAATGAGAGCCGGCATCCTACACAATACAAGCCATTCTAAAAATGTTCTCCTGGGGATCTATTTTGACAACTCTCCTTTGCAGATCTGATTTGACTTGTCGGAAAGGTTTTCTATGTGCTCATTTTATAATATTGTCCTCATCCATGAGCTCTTCTGCAACTATATAATATCATCAATGAGAAAGGAGTCAAGCTATATAGTCCACACTAACCTACAATATGAGTGGTTGCATTCAAGAGGGGGGAAGGGGGTGTGGTGAGAACAAACACGTACAACCAAACTATTAGTTAATTGAGAGGCCACGCAGTTCCCTTGGCTTTAGTCATTATTTGGCCATCTTTGAACATTTCAATTGACAATGCTTTCCCTTTTCTTACTCAGGCTCCAAAGGCATCTTTTCTTAAAGTTGCCACTGAATCATCAAAACTAGAGTTACAGGGACTGTGCCAGAAGAAATCTCACCTTTGTAGCAGATCGAGCTATTGCCTGGACAACAGTATCTTTACTGAGAAAATGAAAAGCATCTTCCAGCATCTGCATATGGAAATACCATTAAGGAAAATGATTACTAGAAGAACAAAGAAATGTCTCAGAAAGGAACTTTTGCAGTATAAAAATGTCAAAGCCACAAGGAACAATATTTTCCAGTAGTACAATTAACAGCCCCATTGTGTTATGGCTTAAACATGAAAGAGCAAACACAAAGCAAAACAGCTTCTTCATATTCCACAACATTTTTGTTTTCAAGTGTCATTAGCAGTTCCATTGTGTTACAGTTTGAAGTTAAACAGCAAGAAGTTAGCCCATGAAGTTAAACAGCAAGAACATCTTTCTCCACAACATTATTGCAGTAGTGTTGTCAGCAGTCCCATTGTGTTACAGAATAAACATCAAAAAGCTAACCCACAGAAACAGCTACTTCTTATTCCCGGTCATCCAAATGCCATAATTCAGAATGTGAGTTTTATATTGAACTTCCGCAGTCACAAGGAATAAATTATGGCAGGTAATAGCAGAAACATCAGAAGATATCATTGACAAACAGTACACAGAACTATAATGACCACAACTCTTTAACTTATCCTACTGTAATAGATATTCATATAATTTGTGCCAACAGGTAACATGATCAGGTTCTTGTAACAACCTCCAAGTTTTAATTTTAGTAGTATAGAATCACAAATTCACAATGGGATGACATCTTATGATCTCATGATACACCCCAAATTCTTTTATGTAATGTTTATTTTATACTATGACTGATCTCATAATTCATCAATCAGCATGATTGGATGCAATGTTTTTAGCAGTATAGATAAATACATGTACAGGCAGAAATTCATCTAAAGTGAAAACAGAAGGATATAATTACAATACAAACTTCAATATTATATAAAACAAATAAACACAACGTTGCCAACCTTAAGAGTCATGCATGGACGTGAGACTGCAAAACCAAATGCCACAACAAGAGTAATTGCTGATACAGACGTCCCCACAAAGGGAGGAAATATTTTCATGCTAGCAATGACACCCCATCCCTCAGTGGCCAAGGCAATACCATATAAAATAAGAAATGCATAACTGTTGAACAATTTAGTAACATTAGATACAAAACTAATAAGGATTCACAAAAAATAAGGAAAAATGAATCAGGACAAACCTAACGTTCTTTGCAGAATCAGCATGAGCATCATAAACATACACAGGTAATACTCTTGGAGAATAGATAACAATAGGAGGCGAAAGAAGCACCTGAAAAAAAAAAACTTAAAGAAAGAGGATAGACAATAAAAGTAGGCATAACTATTACAAAGAGAAGAATGGCATACAGTCATGGCACGCCCAGCCAGAAGGAATAGAAATGAGAAATACCCAACAGATGCACCAATGAAAGGTTTTCCTATATAAACAAAAACAAACCTTCAGGCTACAACCATTGTGACAAGACTTCTGCTATAAACATGGTAAGTAGTGACAATTAGAAGCTATCCTAATAGGAAAAATTATAACCTTCCCATACTCCAACCAGAAATGCAGCCAAAGCTAGAAAAAAAGAAAGCAATGACACTGACAGCATCTGCCTCCTAGTTAAGTAGAAATTATTTGACACCCAGAAATGGATTGCACCAACAGCAAGAACAATGATAAGGACAAGTAAAAGGAATGCAACCCCCACCTGTCAAAAGAAAACAAGGAGGTCAAATTGACTAGCAAAAATGGTATAACAAAATAGTGACAGATAAAAGCTAAGATTTCCAGTAAATTCTTCGGTGTAACAATGTGAAGTTGTGAACCAGTTGTACACACCGTCCATGGCTTAATTATAACTATAACAGCAGATATTGCACCAGCCAATAGGAGAAACCCAATTCCAACAAAAACATAAACACCTTGGGAAAGCTTCCAATCATCATCTTTCCTGTGAGCAAAAATAGAAGCATAGTTCCCAAGAATAAAAGGACATTTTCAAATTGCATGAAGCCAAAATATTAGAAAAAACTTCCTTTACCATTTGTAAAGGCCAACAAAAAGTGATATTATTGCTGGAATGCAAACCAAGGGCAGTAAAGCTGCAAGAAAATCTGTATTCAAAGGAACTCTGTCTTCCCGAGTGTTCACCACTCCAACATATGATGCACCACAAAATGTCACAAGAATGGCTGTAGAGGAAAGTGGCATTTAAATAGATATATCAGGATACAACTATAACAATAAACAAACGAAAGCTTTACCACAACTTACTGGCAAAAATCCCAACACAAAGAGCAGAGGAAAGAGAAAACCGATATGTTGCAAACCAAGAAACAACTGGTAATGTCCCAGTAACTAACAAAGCAATTGCTGAAGCCATAACCCAGCCAACATATGTAGATGACGCATATGGAGAATTGAAACTCTTCTGATCTTCATTCCATCCCTTGTAACCAAGATCATCCAAAGGCTCAGCCGAGACAATTAAGCCAAGAGATACAACTGATCCTATAAATATAGCTATGCTTGTAGCAAGAACAAAGCCCTGAAACAGAAACATAACACAAAGTAAGGAGATGATCTTGAAAGTCAACAATTTAATCTATTAACTAGTAACGACCCCATGAAGGTGAAAGTGTTCTAGTATAATCAAAGAGACACACAGAGAACTACAAAACTTCATTCCCAAATGAGAAACAAATTAATGAATTATCAACCATTTGGAATATGATAGATGTATTCAAGATGCTTAGAATTACAATGTTCAATGCCAGCACAAACCTTAGATTTTAAAATTTTCTAACGTAGTTTACCAATTAAACAAATTAACATGGACTGTTTACTAAAATACTTCACCCAACAACAACAATTTGAATTATAATCTCACGAAAATGGGGTAAACCACCTGGATCCTTTTTTTTCTATGTATTTCTATGGTCAAATCTTCAATTAAATTACAAAAAATTAAATTTTTTTCTCACAATTCCTAACCAAATAGTTTTAGATTTTCCTCTACTTCTCTTACTTTCTTTCACACTAACAATTCTTCTCTCTTAATTGGTCTATTCTTTGGCCTCCTAAGGATATAACCAAACCACCTAAATCAATTTTCTTATATTATCTTCAATAAGTGCAACTCCTACTTTATTCCTAATAAAATCATTTTTAGTAAACCACCCAAACAACACTAATTTTTTTGCATATGGTCATACTTTATAGCTCAATATTCTAAGCCATAAATTATAGTTGGCTGAATAGCAGTCTTATAGAATTTTTTCATTCAATTTTAAAGGTGTCCTATCACATAACACTCCGGAAGCATTTCACCACTTCATCTATCCCACTTATTTTATGAATAGCACCCTCTATAATTTCTTCAGCGTTAATTATCATAGATCTTAAGTATTTAAAAATCTTACCTTGAATATCCTATCGTATACCTCTATTATCATTCCAATATTCATTAAACGTACATTCCATATATTCAATATTTGACCTACTTAATCTAATTCTTTTGGACTTTAAAATATTTTTCCATAATTCTAATTTAAAATTAATTTCTAGCTTACTTTCATTAACCAAAACTGTCAACAGAAAATAACATACATCAAGGTATTTTTCCTTGAATTTTCTAAATTATTTCATCCATAACCAAGACAAATTGATATGAACTTACAAAGGACCCTTAGTGTAAACCTATACCTATTGGAAATTTCCCAATTTCTCCTCCTATAATTTTAAAACTAATATTTACTCTTTTATACATGTTTTTTATAATATCAATATATCCTATGAATACTTTTCTTTCTAAAATCCATAACAATAGCTTTCTATGTACTCTATCATAAACTTTTTCTAAATTAACGAAAACCATGTAGATGCACTTTTTCTTAATTATAAAGTTTTCTATTAGTTTTCTAAGTAAATGAACAACTTCCATTGTTGACCTATCCAGCATAAACACAAATTGATTTTCTGTGATTTTACTTGCACGACTTAATCTTTACACAATTACTCTTCCCCATCATTTCATAGTGTAACCCATTAACTTAATTGATGATAATTATTACAAGACTATATGTCTTCCTTATTCCTAAAAACAGGCATTAAAAAACACCTCCATTCATTTGGCATAAAATCCTTCACTTAAATAAGTAAAAAATATTTAACACAATTTGAAGGAGAATAAACCCCAAAATATCATACTAAATTATGCTAAATGATAGCATCCAATAAAATATGATCATAGTGAATTTTAAAATTTGAACAAAAGAAATATGATGTATAGTAAACAAAGCTACACCCTAACCACAAAACTTGGATTTACATAAAACAAAGAATATCTTTGGATAACTACCTAACAAATTTGTTAAATTCATTACAAAATCAATTCGTAGTAAGAGAATAGAGACATAAGTGCATTAAGCTTAGGTTCATCACACTGATTTTCAATGTGGGACTAAATATTCCAACACTCTTGCACTTATGTAAAAATTCAACTCAAAATCATTTAATAATGAGAAAATGAGGGCACAAGTGTATTAGGCCTAGGCTTACCACACTGATTTTTAATGTGGGACTAAATATTCCATGAGGAATCGACATGAATTCTCTCTTTAGTTATGTCTATCCATTAATACATTTTCCATTGTATTATGATCTTTTTTCATTATTTCTAAACATGTAATTTTAATCCTTACCCTACCCTAGTGGATTTCATACAAATTCTAGAATCCTTACAACCAATGGCCATGGATCTTTTCTAAACTTTGTATACATGGTGTGCAACATCAAAATGGATCAAAGAAATTTCACCAATGCATGTTGGAAATCAAGGTTGAGGAGAATGGCATTTAGCTATATGTTGTAATTTATTGAAAACCAATAGAAGCATCAATGTTGTATTGACTTGTTTCAATTTGTCAACCAATACACAATTGTAGCTTGCTTCCAACTCATCTCTTCTAAAGACATTACCAAATCTTAACAGGGCTGGCCATATGGAAATGAATGGAATCAATGGATCATCACTCTAGTAGTATGCTCTCCTACAATGATCTACAAAATAAACCCATATTCTCTTCTTTTTAAGGTTTCTCTTCAACTTCCTCTTATATCTTGCTTTCTCAGGCTAGATCTAAGTTTGTAAAATATTACCTACTTTTAAAAAATAGTGTTTCTTACTATTTTCATAATTTCAAGATTTCTATTTGATGTTGCACTTATATTGACAAAATTTACTTCTATTTCATAAATGAAACGCAAAAATTGAAGATAATTTTTTGTATTTTTCCTGATTTCAAATATTTTATAGCGATTTCATAGATTACTAATTAAATTTGCATAATTCCATCACCATCAAATGTGATAAAAAAACTACACAAATAATGATTCTATATACGCATGTTTATGGAAAATTTCCCACAGCAATCTGTAGCACTACTGTTCAAGTAGCACTCTAGACCCAAAATAATGTTATGGCATGTTCCACAATGGTCCTGCAGTGTTGGTATGTTTGTAAAAAAAACAGAAATTAAGAAAAAATAGCCAATAAAATGGGAATTTTTCTGTTTCTGATGTGCATTTTCCACAACTAAAAATGGAAAAATGAAAAAATCATGGGAGTGCTGAAGGTATAGTACTCCGTTGACTATAAGTGGTGTTTTAGGTATGTTACATACCTAGAAATTAGGAAAAAAATCGTTTTACATGTGTATTATATCTATCTTAATCATATAATAAATTTTCAGATAAAAAATCTTGATTTTTGGACCATTTTTGTGGCCTTTCAATGTTTCCATCGGCATTAGACACATTTCCTTTGTTTGTCTAAATGAAACACAACATAATACCAATATTGAAAGCCATTGCCAAAAGTAAAATACTGCCACATTTGGATAACTAGAAGCCAGTATACATAAAACCAGATACTTGACAACTACAAAAATACAAATACTACATCTTCCATCAAAAGTTCAAGAATTATACAACATCAAATCTCTAAAAATGAAAATAATAAATGGTATAAGTCTACACAATGCATGAATAAATGGTATGAGTCTACACAAACATAGCATGAATAAATGGTATGAGTCTACACAATGCAGAATATAGTGTAGCTGCAACAATGCATGAATAAATGGTGTAAGTCTACACAAACATAGCCGTGAAAAAGGACAGCCGAAAATGAGAAGTTAACAGCATCAACCTGCTTTTTTCCATGAATTTCTTGGTTGATATATGTGGGAAAATCTTCACGTGGAACCCAGAATCTGTAACCTTTATCCACCCATAAGGGGATAGCAACAGAGAGGCAAGCCACGATGAGTGGGAGGGTCAAAGCAAGACCAAGTAGGATGGAAGATTTACTGCAAGCACAAAACAAGATTTCAACATATATAAGTTCAGAGCATCCACGGTGTAATATATACAAATAAATAGATACAATATTCATAAAACACTATGAATGCCTATAAATATTATGGAAGAACAAGGTAAGCAAATCATATCGTAATTGGCATGGTTGTTGAAGCTACCACATTGATACATTGAAGGATACCAAAAACTGTATATACTGTTTGTGGAAGTTTTTTAGTTCCACAAGTACCAAGGCATGAACCAGCACAAACAAATCTCTGAGCATAAACAGAAAAAATAAGCTCATTTGGACCACACATGCCATAAATGTTATCACATGAGACCAGAAAACCTCCAAAGCAAAATATGAATATAGAATACTAGGAAAAAAAAAGTGTCTACTCTCTAGCCATTGAACCTGTATTGCATATGGATGGATACTCATTCTCGGAAGAATATCATGCCTGAGAATAAATACCAAATTTCAGTGCAAAACAAATGAGATTTACCTTAAGAAGGACAGAAGCAGACCCACACAAGTACTCAGCAACCATGCGATGAAACCATACTGAAGATCAAAAAATTCACATAAGCAATAAATTGAGGCTTAAAACAAAATAAGAAATACAAACATACTCTATGAGCAATAAAAATGTGATTTTTTAAAACAGAGAAAAACCATTACAGGAAATAAACAAGACCCAAAATCAGCACAAAAGGACTGAACTCAACACAGAAGTCACAAAAGTGAAAAGACCAGCATGCCATCAAACGAAGGGATGTTTATTGTTGGCACCCAGCCTAACAGTGTATCACTCCAAATCGTAAAATGTGATAGAAATGCTTAATTGTTTTGTAAAAACATTAAATTTATGAGGATGGTACAAAATGTGAAAAACGAACAGATATCACCACTCAGAACATGTTAGACATGGTTCAGCTCGATTACATTAAAAAAAATTGTTGCATGGTAAAAAGAGAGCTACTAGCTCAAAGATAACCTCTCGGAATTGTTGCATGTAACTGCAAAGCTTTCCATTTTGGTAACCACTATCACCTCCATCACCCTTGTTAAAGCAACAAACTGGATGTAAAGTCACCCAAGCTGGGGTTCAGGTATGGTTAAACTGCATAGTCCTTCAAATGAAGAAAGAAACCCAATCACAGGGTTTCATGTGTTTTCTAATCCCTCTAGTGACCCATGCATGCCAGAAGCTCCTAAGACTAGAGATAATAACTCTTTTCTTTCAGACACATCGAACAACCTCACTTACTCTCCCACCCACATAATAATTTTACCATGATGTTATTATATTTATTGTTGTAAATGTCATTTCAAAACCCTAAAGCATTTCTGAGATCTCTGTTTTGCCAACTAATATGTATGAAGTCAATAATTTTACCATTAATATGCTTTTTGCATCTGATAATTTTCGAGTGATCATTTCGACCACTCTGATTTACATACAATGTGCGTCAGCAAAATTTTGCCAACATATGATGAATTTTGACACATTGCATGTACCACACCCAGTAAGCAGGCCAGGCACCCCACTTTTAAATGGCAACTTCATCCAGATGCCTCCATGAAGCATCTACAAAACAAAACAAAAACTGAACCTTCCAACTACCATCTGAATGGCTTTAAGGTAAGTCACCTATGTACTAAACCTAACAGGATGAGAACTATGACTGCAATGCAACCACTTCACAGAAAAATCTTTATTATTGCTTCATGACCATATGTAAGAGTGAAGGTAGGAATCCAATAAAGAGTAGGCACAAAACAAAAACCAAAAACAGCATTTGAACAATGTAATCAAACCATCTAGCTCACCATTTAAGAATAATAGGTGTCCTCTGAGAATAAATTGCTTATGGATTGACAAATTTCTAATCTATCCTAAAGAAAATCCCCCATGAAAGATGAGATCTTTTCTTAAATTGGTCCAAGCTCTTACTCTGAAGCAAATGGTTGCCACTTTATTTGACTTTCTAGGAAAAAACCTTTATTTGCCTAGTCACAAAGAAATGCTTTGACCAGGTTCATAATGGGCAAAACCAATAAATGACTGAGCTTTGTATCATTCTTGGACTCTATCAAGAGACAAGTCAAAAGGGCTCAATTTCCTCCTCTAGTAACGTTGGACAAAAAGAACCATATAACAATTCATTATTGAATAAAAAATGATTTATAGGCATCCAAACAAGTACACTCTTAATTTCCACAAGTACCAGCATACCTTGCGAGGTTTAGAAGTCATTGCCATTTCCTCTGCACGAAGTGACCACAAAAAGGCTAAGATCGAACAGACAACAGGAGATAATAGAAGCACAGAAAAGCCAAATTCAAACTGCAACAAACAAAATGTTTCAAAAGTTTAGCCACAAATATAATGTGTTGTCACAATTCTTGATGAACCAAAACATTATAGATATTATTGCAGCGACCACACCTGTTCATGGGTAGCATTTATGAATCTTATTGACTTCGGACGATACAAAGCAACAACAACAGTTTCACTGATGAAAATCAAACTGAATAGTGTCCAAGCACGCTCTGGAGTACCAGCTATATAATGTAAAATAAGTTTGGACAAGTCAATCCACTTCTCAAATCCCTGTTGTCTTAATTCTTCTGAAAATGATATTTGATTTGGGACAGTGACGTCCAATCTGTCAGACTCAGCAACTGCAACATCAACAGCATCACCATGATCCCTATCTGCATCTAGACTGCCTCTCTGCAGCAGAGCAAGAATAGTAGGATCCAGGCCTTTTTCCTTCAACATGACAGCAAAATTGGGATCCAAACCTTTATCTTGCAGGAGATTGGCCAATTCATGATTTCCTTGTCTAGCTTTCCTTCTTAGTATCATTGCCAGCTTTGGATCATTTAAACTTTCCTGTAAAACTAAAGCTAAACTGGGATCTAGCATTTGCTGATTCACCATGCCAGACGTGCTTGACTCACCACCATGATATTCCAAGTCACTGCTGGAACAAACCATGGATGAGTTGCAATGTTCAAAATGTTTTTCAAGAAAAGTATAGCCCATTTCAACTTCTTGAGCAACTGAATGACATGAACCACTACGTATGACTGAACTTGGTCGTCCACTGTCTATACTCTTATCACTATTCACACCATCACGACAACTATTAGCACAGCCAAGAAGAAGCACATTATTCAAGCTATTTGCATCACCCAGACAATGTGAATTACTCCTACAAAGTGCTTCAGCATGCTGGCCATGTTGGCCAGTTTCAACACTACCACTACTACGTTTCATGCTTGACCCACCACCTTCAGATGAACCAGATGAGCTATTTTGACCTTTCCTTCTAAACCCTTCTCTCAGTCGAATCACCGTACTCTTTAATGCATCTCTCCTTTCTGCCAAGGGATTTGCAACAGCCAGGCGTTGATGAACAGCTACACCTAAAAGAATAGATGCCACCACTGCGTAACTTATGCAATGTCCCAAGTACCTGAATTTCAAAAAAAAAAAAAAAGTTTCTCATTACAACCATAATTATAAAGGAAAAAGGTGACCTGGAGATGGCATCTTCTATAAATGCTGAAGAGGCAAAGTGACTGCCTACAAGCAAGGTGGCTACCCAAGTGAAGTGAAGCAACAATTTTTTAAAATGATTGAATAATGTAGTTAGCATACAACTAACTTGACAATTTCAATATTTATGTAATGAAAAAGTAGGTAAACAACTAAATAACCTGAAAAAATAGAGACTCATGTGTTCCGTTGCAAGACAGTAAGACTTGGATGGTAAAAAGAAGTTCAGTGGAGTGTTTCAATGGAGAGGGGAGTTGAAAGAGGAGATGTGAGGGAGAACCAGAAATGTTGAGAAGCTTCATTAGAACACACTAGAGCAGGAATGATTATTGGAGTCAACAAAAGAGAAGCAACATCACCAGAGGAAGAAGATGATGGATAGATAAGAAGAGAAAAGTTGGAGAAGGAAGGAACAGGAAGATGATTGAAACTATGGAGTTGTTCTCTTCTGCTATTATTTAACCTGATTAAAAGACACTAGGACTCATTCACTTAGGTGCAACAAGCAATCCAAGTGATATATGAGACGACAAAGGAACTCACCTAAATACCTAATTAAACCATATTGCCTCAAGAGGTGCCCAATTGATGGGTGCAAACCTCTCCTCATTTGATCACCTCAGGCAACAAAACAACATGCCTTAAGATTTGATTACAATTCTAAGTTAAATAAGTTTTTAAGAGAACACAAGAGTGAAAATATCAGATTACCAGTAATGTACTCCAAAGCAGATAAGAAAAACACGAGATGCTCCAGCAACATATAAGGCTGCAACACGGCTCTTAAGAAGCTCAAAACCAAACAAGCATGTCCCAATATTCCAATCTAGCAACAAAAATACTAGAACCATCAATATCTATGTCATTTTAAAAAAAATACAAAAGCAACATCAATACTGGCAGGGGAATGTTAAAAAAAACATACCTAAAACAATAATAGTAGCTGAAGTAACTGCCCCCAACCATTTATGTTCATTAGCAGTCAAACCATATAATATTGAGTAGACAATGAGAACAACCACAGACCCAAAATAAAGAAGGCCAAGACTGGAAGGCCTGTATCATGTTTCACCAAATAAAAGTGAAGATTTAACTACATAGAAATGTTAACAAAATATGAAACCTTAGGGGATTAGATGCAATAAAACAATGCATATGGAAAAAGATATGAGTGAATCAACATGACAAGCAAAATTTCATGATTAAGTATAAAGAAGAGACTTGCCTGTTTGATTTCTGAAGATATAATTCACTGAGATCTGGTGGATCAGACAAAGAAGCAATTGGACCCACTTCAACACAATCAGAACTTGCAACCTTGTATGACCTTCGAACATATTCATCAACATCTAATCCAGTTCCTGGTAAAATTAGTGTGTCAATATATATATATATATATATTCAATCTCTTATAAGGAAAGCTTAGTATGCTCAGCGTTGTTAATTATAAGTTATAAAATGTAAGCAAAATTCATTGGTCAAGTTACACCATAAAAGAATGAAATATGTACCATTGAAAACCATCCTGCAAATGAAAAGCATATTTATGGCTAGAGCAATGGCTGAAACACCGAAGAAGAAGCCAGATGGTGAAAAACGGTCAGAGGCACTGGAACCTGCAGTGACATACACTGCACAGATTTCATATCCACATAGGAGTGACACGGCCAACAGAAGAAGAACAGCAACAGCTCCTGTACGCAAAAGAAAGTATTTTTAGATTGTGAAAGTAACAAACTTTTGACACAAGAAAAATGAAAAAAAAAAAATAATAATAATAATACATGTCTATAACACTTCCACATTTTCGTACTATTTTATTAAAAATGAAGAATGTCTTAATTTAAAATATATGCGGTTGATCTGAGATGGGAAGTCAAGCATAGCTTATGAAGTGACTCCCAACTGAAGAAAATAAAACATTACAGATGTTTCTGATTTTTTCAATTTTTCCGACAAGAGGAAATAGATTAATTTATAAAATGCTAACTAGGAGGAGGATAGAAACTAATGATCCATTACGTCAACAGTGGGTGTGCACTAGAACAGAGAACAGATACTAATGATCCATTACGTCGACACTTGGCACACGTCATTAAATTGTTCACTCTACACATCCCAAGACACAAAAAACCTTTGCATATCTTACGATTAAGTTCCCTTACAGTTGTTGCGTGACATCATACGTTAATATCGCAGATGATAAGACAATTTTCAAGGAGAGAAATATGCAACATACTTGAGCTTTGCCACTGTGTCCTCCACCATAGCATTATCGAATAAAATGCCAACAAAAAAGCCGTGCCAGTGATTATCACAGCCAACCCAAATATATTGTGCTCCAAAATAGCGATAAGATAACTTCCCCAGACAATCAATATGACAACCGGAGAAAGAACCACCACCCATGAGAGGAGAGAGAGAAAAATGCACATCATACTCAAAGGTGTCCCATGTACAAATTCCGGCCATTTCCTGGCAAAGATCCAGCTGCACAGCAACAGCGATCTTAAGTACACCCAAAATATTGAAGCTTGTAGGGCATCCCGAGTCACAGATATACCTGTAAAACCTCCAAGGCCGCCAATTGACAGCCCACAGCAGGGCGAAGCAAAGCGAGCCGAGGACTGAGAAAAGCGTCCCACACACAATGGACACCAGTATCACCCGATGACGCTCGTCCCCTTCCATCGCTCTCGCCCCCCAACCGACTCTTCCACGTCACAACATATGACCGCCACAACGCAACCTGACACTCACGGCAACAAAGCAAAAAAAAAAAAAAAAAAAAACAGGAAACACCCAATAAACACAACCTTCACCGCCAGAAGCACTCCAAGAAAGCAAATCGGACAAAACTCGCACAAATACCCTGAATCCCCACCCCAGCCACCACGATTCGACCGGAAACCCTCGGAAGCACCAGCTCAAACCACACGACGACAACTCCAGCACCGGAAACCACGAAGCTCCGCGAGTCGAACCAAATGCAAGTGCAACCAAGCGTACCTGAGCTGAGCAGAAACCCCGAGGACGAGTACCGGCCACTCGAAGAAGGAGATTCCAAAGGTGGAGCACCGAAACCCTCGGAATGATGTACCAGCACCACTGGGGAGTCCGTGAGTGCCGAAGAGCGTGCGAGAGAGAGAAAGAGAGAGGGCACGGTCTTTTCTGTCAACCCTGTCGAACCACTGCGTTCAGAGAATCGCGAATTGTTGATACCAGACCGAGATAAAACGATCCTCACCGTTGGATTTGGGACGGGGAGCGAACGTACGGTGGAGAACGAATCGTGAGTCGAGAAGTGAGCGCTATTAGTACCGAAAATACTAATAACAATACTCATTTTTCTTTAACATAATTGGTGCAAAGTCGACGGACGGTCAGGATTCGACTCCATTCCTTTGTCACGTGTAAGGCAGGTGACCATTTCCCTTCTTTTTTTTGATTATTTTGTTTAACAAAAATGGAATTTTTTTGGACTTTTTGTTTACACGACATTTTGACTTTAATGAGTCGGAGTTGTTTTTTTAAGAAATCAGTAGAAAATAATTTAAAATAGTGAAAAATAATTTTTTAAAATTTTATTTTTTTTATTTTTCAGATTTCGTACGTGTTATTATCTTCACGTGCGCTTCTTTACACCTGCAACAATATACAAGATTCCCTAAACGTTTCTTTCTCTTCAAAGTCAAAACCAAAATTAAATTAAAAGAATCAAGATCAAACGGAAATCTGAAAAACGGAAATCGGAAATCGGAAACAAATTACAGGAGAGAACAAATCAAGATCAAGCTGTAACGAGGAAAAGTACCGAATACAAAAGTGATAGAGAAAGAAAGAGCACAACAAAGCAACAAGAAAAGGCTCAAAACGGGGCCCACTGTGGGATTCACATGTTCGTCGGTGGAAGTCCGTATATCGGCCCCTTTTCGTGACTTTGGGCCTTGGGCCGCGTACGCCCAGACTTACCGGTGGTAGTTCACCACGTTCAGCATGAGAACGTAAACAAACTTGCGATAACATAACTATTAAAGAATTATCTGGTAACAATTTTTTGAGTTTAAATTTTATGTTTTTATAAATTTTATATATTCATTTTTATCTTATAATTTATTATAAAATTTAACTTCGATTTAATAATAAAACTCAACTTCCAACTATTTAAAGTTTAAAATACTTCATTATCAAATCACCTCTAAAGGTGTGTTTGGTAACAAACTACTTCAAACTTCAACGATCATGAAGAGTTTAAGTTGAGAGTAATTTTACAAATAATATTGAAAATATATAGAAATTTATGTAATACCGATAATATATAGAAAATTATAAATAATTGAAGTTTTCTATTCTCGAACACACTTAGATCTCGATTTGTATTTGTTTGCACATCATGCAATAGTACAACAAGTACATGAGATGCTTTCTTATGTAGAGCATATCATCTCATAAGAATTGAGAGCATTAAAAAGATGTAGCAATGATACAAAGTTGTGAAGTAACACATATGTACAGTAACAAGATTAATTACAAACTTTTATTATTATACAAGTTTTTATCGTTTAATACTTTTTTTACAACTTCAATGTTTTATAATGATTAGAATATGAAGTTAGGCAAACCAAATGAGGTTTTGGTCAATTTAGGTTGTATTTATTGTAGAATTTTTCAATTACATTTACGGTACTTCATGATAATACATAATGAATTAATCAAATATTTATAAAATATATAATAAATTATGAAGTAAAAATTTATACATAAAAATTTATATAGTAATAATAATATATAAAAATTCATAAATAAATAAAAAATCTCTCTACCAAACAAATCCTAAAAGAAAGTTTATACTTTTAAAGAATATAAAAAATAATAAATCAAAATTTCCATTATTTTACAAAAATAGTGATAAAAAAAGGTTTGGATAGTTCTTGCTCCCCGAAACCAAGGTTGGTTTTCTCCGAGAGCACGCCAATAGGAAACGGATCCAACCGTTCATTTACCACGGTGAAAAGAAGGACCTGTCATCCAGCGGACGGAACACGGAGGTCTTGTTGATTGCGTGATGTGCACAGGTCCTGTCTCCTACAGGGTAGGAAGCGGCGAAAGTTCACGCAACGTCCGTACAAGGATTTTGTAAACGTACGTATTCGCGGAGAACAGGGAGATTGGCATCAGGCTTGGGTGGATGCAGATGACGTGTGAAACGATAGAAAAGACCTCGGTTCAGCGAGCATTTGAAATCTGAGTGATTTGCATACGACACATACGGTCCCACACATCATCGTATATCCAAGGCAACGAGAATTAACATTTTTCAATATTCCAAATCACGAGTTTGAAACGTTGAATTCACAAGGTATTGATAAATGTATTTTTTAAAAATAAGATAAAATTTTCTTCAAAATATCTTATGTTAGGAGTGATTTTTAAGAATCGTACCAAACAAAATCTCAAATCTCAAATTCAATTATCTAGTAATACACTCGTCAGAAAAAACTCAACTCGTGGATCAAACACGAGCACCCATGTTTACACATGTTTTTTTTTTCGAAAAAAGCTTGTCATTCTAATCACGCAAAACGGGACCCGTAGAAACAAATCGCTCCTGCCGATCATAAATTACAACTTTTTGTACCCAGATATCTCTGGTTACAATCACTCAATAAATAAAAGAGACGGCGTTCTTTTGACTATTGTACACTCAGGCCTAAACCAGCAATATTAAAGTCAAACTGAAATACGTTGTAGAATCAGAACACACACCCTTTTCCTTCAAACTGCACAGAGAGTATTGAAGAAACTAGAGTGATGTGGCCCTGCTAAGATCTTGCCACATGGCGGGAATGCTTGCACCACCATGGAAAAATAGGACTTTCTCTGTCAGTACCATGGGTCAATAGTTATCTATGCTTCAGCGGCCGATATAAGCGGACATCACTTTTTATGATCTATATCAATAATGCCCTTTAAACCTAGGGAAGAGGTCAAATAAATTTTTTCAGAAGAAAGTGAAATCGCATCATCTAGAACAGAAATATGCATTAGAAAAATCTAAACAATTCAAGTGTATTCTTACACCATGTTGGCAATCGATCAAAATGGACTTATTTTGTGAGCCAACTTTAGCATCAATTCAGGAACAAGGCGTTGTGCTGGTAATGCATTGGCATCTTTAATTAGTGCAGCATCATCGTGGGCATGAATGATAGCTAGGATGTCTTGGAGAAGCTTATCTTTTCCACCTCTAAGAGGATCCTATAGCAGCCAAATAGAAGTGACAACAAAGCAAAAGAAAAATAAAATTTGAAGTAATAATCTAAACAGTGAATGGACATTACTCGCTCAGTTTCCTGACTCAGATGCACAACACAACAAAGAAGACTTTGAGAACAGAATACCAGAACTTGGTATTCAAATATTATTGTTTCATGGAGGCCAAAAAACTTTTTTGAAAATGAAAATGCATAGTGGTTACCCATTAGGGACTTCTACGTCCATTTACTTGTGATTACTATACAACTGACAAAAAAGACATGCACTTATATCTTTGCTTTTGATGGAAGCAGGGAAGCCACTATAGTCATGTTTTCAGTCTTAAAAATATCAGAAATTCTCATACAAGAATTCCTGGTCTTAAATTTCACATGTTAAGTGACAGGATTTCCATTGACTCACTGTGATGATGCAGATATGGATTTCAGAAGTTCCATACGAAGCTAAGGCCTTTCGCAAGTCAAAATGGAAACCTCAATATCATGCAGAAAGAAGACGAACTACCATTTATTCATAGTGGAAGATAATGCAGAACCATAGGGAACATTTTCTAGACACTATAATAATACTCCTAAGGGCAAGCCTTGGGATTATAGTAAAATATTACCCCATTGTGACCTAAAGATCACAAGTTTGGATTTTAAGAAACAGCTTTTCCATTTGCAAGCATAATTCTGCATAAATCAAACTCACTTAGACCCCAAACCGGTGGGAGTTTTATCCATTGCATTTTCCCTTTTTACCATGATGGTATCATACAAAAACATATTGTTAGTGAACAAAAGGTCAATGGCTCTTATTTGGATATAGTTTGAAGACAGGTGATAATATTTGTTTTAGAGGCATAATCAGGTAAACAGACTATGCAAAAATTAAATGAACCGTGTAAAAATCACCAGTCCAGGATGATAAAAGACACAATATGGTCACTAGAACCGTACCTGAAGGAACAAATCTGTGTGTGTCTTGTCCTTGTACAAAATTAAGCATACAGCAGCCCCAATTTTTTGAAGGGCATCAGCAAAAGTTTTACTGGACAGAGAAACTAGGTTAGCCATTGTAAAGAATATCAACAATTAAACCATGATTACAACTTGAAAATATAGAGTATGGAAGTCAAAATTCGACAGACAAAATAACATGCAAAAATAACCAGATGGGCAAATAACTACCATTTTTTCTTAAATTTTCAAATATTGGCATTAAAAACATTAGAATTGAGCATGGCAAACTAAATGAAACCACATAGATAACATATCTTATGAAAAAATTCCTTTCTGTTGATATGTTTGTAAGGAAAGAAATGTATAAAAAGCATCCAGTACAACTAGATGAGCCTTGAACTTATCTAATAACCCATCTGATTAATACTTCACTATGAACATTCATCTTCGTTGAGCAACTAAGTCTCAATCAGATGGAAGAGCCTCAAACCTATCTAATAACATGTTTAGTTTTTGATAGTTTTTGTTGGTTCTAACAGGGTAAGCAACTAAGTCTTATATGCTATAAGATAGCAAGTTTTGTATGCCTTTATCCATAGTCACCTTTTAGTGTACAATAAGCAAAACCTCTTGGTACATTTAGAATAATTGTAAGAAACAAAATAAAAAATAAAATGAATAGTTGTCAATAGCTTCTCATTTAAGACCTGTATTGCCTTAAATTAGAATTGACACTACAAGGCAATGATTAGTAGGTCCAACATAATATAATTGTTAATTGATGGTACACCTTTGTAATTTTTTATCTGTATAAATTGCCAGCCATCAAGATCAAACAGGAGAAAAAGGATTATGGTTAATGGTATACTACATCAAACCTGGCATCTGATGGTATGGAATAATCTCCAGTTCCATGGAAAAGTATCATGTTAGGCATGAGGGACACTGCAAACTTGATGCATGGGTGCTGCAACATATCTTCTGGAGAGAATTTCTGAAAGGATTCTTCCCCTTCCATGATGCTGAAATAAATTTGAAAGCATCAATGAGGATAAATCCTCTAACAGAAGCAACTTCAGAGGGTTAAGAAGAATTGGCTTAAAGAATTGACAGTGGTAAGGCAGAAGAAAATAACAAACATACCTACCTAAGGAATATGGAACGATACAATCCACGTTTATGGAAGTGGTCTATCAATTTCAAAATGTTATATCTGTTCAAATAAGATGGAAAATAAGTTCCTGGAAGAACAATATCCAAGAAATGAAATAGTTGAAGCCCTTGAGGGAACCATACAATATCAAGTCAGATAATAAAAGACTTTGCATGTGACATGGAGCAGAAGATACCAACTTTTTTTTGTTCTGATAAAAAGAGCCACGATTACATTGGAATAGATTTGCAGGTAAGGGCCTTGCATAAAGGTTTTTTATGTTGGAAATTTTTTTAATTGGTAAGAGGTATGCAAGGGATACTCTTATGAACTCAACTGAAGTGTTTTTAGTATACAATGATATATAGATTGCACCCTCAGAATACAGGTCTTATACTTTGTAAAACTAAGGGACAATAACCTGTTTTGTTATCCAACTCTAATATTCCTGTCGGCACTCAAGGGACAGAGCAGTTTATTCTCAACAAGAACGAAAGTATTTACCCTCCAGAGATACCAAAAAAGGCTTTTATCTGTGAAATGCTCCATGTAATATCTTCCTCTTCTCCACATTCTTTAATTGCCTGATCCAAGAGAGCACAAGCAGCAATATGTGCACCAGCAGATTGACCCATTACGTAGA
This sequence comes from Amphibolis antarctica, assembly GCA_024699675.1. NCBI lineage: Eukaryota > Viridiplantae > Streptophyta > Magnoliopsida > Alismatales > Cymodoceaceae > Amphibolis > Amphibolis antarctica. The sequence goes on along the minus strand of JAMKPZ010015516.1, from coordinate 41,995 downwards.
CTCTACAAATCAACAATTAACCACAATGCAGAGAAGCTTTGTATTCACTTAAATGACCAAATAAGTGAGAAAACATTTTGGTATCAAAAGGTATGTGAGCCAAAATGTCAATTACCTGCTAGGATCACCTCCATAGTTTGCAATGTTATTGCAAACAAAGGATATTCCTTGAGAAGCATCTTTAATCATATCACTGATGGTTCCCTGAGGAAAGTTTCTGCTTTAAGGACTAATAAATTAGACTTCCTGAATACATATAAATACAAAAGAGACGAAAGCTCTTGTCAAAGGATGGGGTTCCCTCAAAAACTTACCTGTAATCAATGCAAGCAACAATTACGTCCCTTTCTGCCAACTGCTTCCCTAGTAGAGAGCCCCATGCCTTGTATCTGCATATCAAACCTCGGAGGTAAAAAAAACTCAAGCAGTATGTGAATATTACAACCATTTGACCCATGGAATCAAAAGTAATAATGGTAAAGTAAAGCTTACTTCTCAATGTTCATTGGATTGAATAGTCCTACGAAGGAATCTTTAAACAGAAGTATTTTATATGCCGGGGGAAAAATCATGGTTAGCCCAAATTTTATGTTGCCAACCACCCATGGGTACACAGGGGTCAAACTGTTCACTTCTACCCTATTTTCCCAATAAACTACAGAATACAAATCAAGTAATTTGGAATCAAACCACAGTTTCTAGAGTAAACACATACCAAGGAACTGCGTAAAGTCCAAAGATAAATTTAAAATAAAATCTCAAACAAACATACATGACATGATGACCTTATACTAACTTGAGATTTTGTAAAATTTATCATTGCACAAAGAATCATTCCAACAATGAACAGGCAGAGTTGTGTGCACACCCAATAATCCATGCTCCCCCGGTTATAAATGCCACAACTGGTTTTGGACCATCCATATTTGTGGGTAAATACAAATCCAACCTGCAATGTTTTTGAGAAGGATATGGTTAAACATTATAAAAGATAAGTTTATCCAATGACAACAGCTAATGTCATAATTCCATCATATGGGGTTGATTACATGAATCATTTTTCCATGTATTTCTATTTATGATTGAATCTTTGGTCAAATTACATAAATTTAAATCTTTTCTAACAATTACTAATGAAGTATTTTAATTCTTCCTCTCCTTCTTATAGTTTCTTCTATATTTATTAAGTTTTTTCTTTTAATTAGTACATTTTAAATAAAAAAAACTAGTACATAATTTGACCTCTCAAGAATATGACCGAACTACTTAACCTGATTTTCTCTTATCTTTAATTAGTATAGTTTCTAGTCTATTCCTAATAAAATAAATTTTTAACTTATCCCTTGTAGTATATCACTCATTTATCTAAGTATTCACATCTTTGTAACATTGCAAAGATAAATCTATCCAGCCTACAAAATTTTTATCTATATAACATATGGAAAAATAAAAATGTGTTGGGGGAGGAGCCAATATTTTATATTTCTTTTAATATATTATTGTTAGATGGTTGGGATGCTACAAGGACGTTACTTGCAACCCTCAGCCAACATAAGAAACTACCGAGCAGATAAGTACGGACAGACAAACTACCTGTTTCTTGGTTGTTCACCATAAATTATACTTCTTCTGACTTGGCTAGAGAAGAAATAGTAATATCCAACTGCAAAAGAGATATACGTATATATATATTATGATGCTCAAAAGAAATGTTTAGTATGCGAATATAACAAAGAAACTAGAAAACAAGCATGAAACTAAAATTATGATTTTGAAAAACAATGCATGGGCCTGAAAAAGGCATATAGTCATAGACACGAATGCACCAGCTCATTGAAGAAATAAATACACACCTTGTAGAAAACCTGGCATAAGTAATGCTGCATAGCAAGCAAGAGCAAGGAACCTTGTTACCCATCTGTATCCTACTCTGGACAGATGAATCATAATATTATTACACAATATTGGTAAGATTAGAGAGCTTCATAACCAGTTCTTTCATAACTAGTTTTTTCATGTTCTAAGGGTCTATCTAGAGCACATTCAAAACCAGTGACTAAAATTCACGATCTACAGTTTCAAAATTTAAACACAGAAAGCAACGAATCTGAAAAGGAGACGAACATACAACGTGAAGAAGGAAAAAGACGGCAACGTGTTCGGTCAGAACACCAAGCGTACACGAATGGAACGGCCAAAAGGAGAAGGAGAAGAGAATAAGGAAGAAGAATGGGAATTCGATGATATACCCCAAGTAGCGGAGGAGGGTGAAGGCGAGCCTCGTGACGAGGTACGTCTCAGCAGCGGCGTGCTCCATTTCGCGGCGAAAGGACGGGCGCCGGCAGATGAACGGGGTCGAAGATCCTCCGTTTACTGAGGTTGACATGGAAGAAAGGAAGCGATCGCGAACCACACGCCTCCGCCTGTAGTGGTTGGAGCCCCCGACGTCGGTCGAGGCGACTCGCCGGGTGAGAGGCATTTCGACGGATGCTTCCTCATCGTCGGGAGAGGAAGGGGCGGGGTTGGACGTGGCGGCGGCGGAAGGGACCTCCGTCGGCAGCATTGCGAGGGGCGGGGCGGTGTCGACGAGGAGGAGATCGAACTGGGGCTGCAGGAGAACCGAAAGAACGGAAGAAGAAAAATGCACGCGGTTGTGGGTGGGACCCAGGGCTGTGGCTCCACGTGGCACGACGTGGTGAATCAGACGGTTGCGTTCACTTTCGCAATCACGGCTTAACAAACAGCCAATGACCACGTGACATATCACCCGCCCCCTCACTCCCTCCTCCGTCGGCGTGGACGTCGAAAAGGCGGCGGCGGAAACAGCGAAAGTTGCGGTAGCGTGACGACCTCGCCGTGAGTCGCCCGAGCCAAGTGAACATTTGTGCCTGAACGATATGTACCGCAACAAGTTCAACAATAACCTCTGCAAACCCTAACTTATCCTCAAATACTACACACATGCCTTAACCCGATAAACGACTCGACCTGACAAATAACAAAATCATTAAGGTTTGAGTTATTGTATCTTTATTTTTTATTATATACTTTAATTATATATGAAAATATTTATCAAAATTTTATACTAAAAAATATATTAAAAAATTTATATAATAAATCTTGTGATTTCTTAAAAGAAATATAAATCTCATTTTACATGTTTTTACCATTTAAACAAACATTTCTTAAATTCTCCATAGGTAGACGCACGGACAACTCTCAATTGCGAAAAACATGCCGGATCAAGGTGATGGTATATGACAAAAGATGTGATGGTTACAAGCAAGATCAACGAACTTATTAAAATGTTAAATTTAGTATTCGCTTAATTTCAATATTACGAGACTTTGATTTTACTTAATTCATATCCTTCATATTTGTAGAAAAATTCAATGTAATCATTCTAGCATTTTTCAAATGTTATACATTGTAATACTTAATTTCTACATTTATAAAAAGAATTTTAATTTTTAAACTTTTCATGGTATGTATAAACACTTTCACTTTTTTTAATATTCTTAATTTTCTATTTTTCATTTCTATTTACACTTTGCATTTTTACACTTTTCGATGTATACAAACAAAACACGTATGATTGTAATGTTTCCATCCATAAGAAATCATAACCTTATCTCTCGTCCACCACTCCGAGAAACTGTAAATAATAAGTTGGTGCAGGAGAAAGGAAATTAAAACCAAACGGCCCTGCAAAAAGATCATCAACGTGTTTTGTGGCAAAAACCTCAGAAGAATGACAAAGAACTCACTCGTCAGTATTTGCCGCCGGTAAATGTGAAGCAAACCATATTCACTTCAATCACTACAACAAAGAATCATGAATTGTGATACATCAACTGTCGGAGAAAACCGATAATGATAAAGAACTACAACAAAAACAATAGCATCTGAATTAGATGAGCAAGAGGTTTTACATATATATACACAGCCTCTATGTGTTCTGGTACGAATGAAACAAGAACTACGTATATTTCATAAATCACTTTCCGAGGTGTTACTGTTACAAAGACTAAAAGCATCGGAACCGTAAAATCCGACTTCCATCCTGTGGATCTTGCCCTGCTTTGCAGATTCGATGCCAAGTTCCTGATTCCAATCAACTAGGTCAGCATCTGTATAGGAAATGAGCTGGGAATATTACAAGAGATGGAACCCTAAAGTGCTGCACCTAAGACCGCAGAACGCAGTAAAATTTAATGGATTTGATACATCAGCTAAATAAAAGACACTTCAAGTGCGGACGTTCTTCAATTAAGATACCACTACAGCTTTCACCAGGTGGGTTGTCTACGTGGTACAGACAAAATGATTAAGAAATTAGACACCACATGAGAACATGTTGTAAAAAAAATGAGCTCACAATCACCTCAAGCGGATTCTACACGTCTTTCTTGTAGCTGATGGAACATTTGTGTCCTTGCACCAATGTGTGAAACAGGTATATATTTCCTCCTCTTCTTCCGATGAAAAACATCTTCAGTGTCTAGAACATATGAAACCTGTGATACATGGAAAACGATTAGAGCATGACTACATTTATATTTAAATACACTAGATATACATCTACACGGATTTAATAGATACCTTAGAGGAATTGCAAGATATTTTGCACTCCAAGCCGTTCATGAGCTCAACACCTTCCATGGCCTTGCATGTTGCCAAATATTCATCAGCATTTCCAAACTTGCGCTTAACAATTCTACAAGACAAAACAATGATTACATTAATTGGAAATATGGTAAAACCTTCACATGTACCAACAATTTCTATGCAAGTGTCAAAATGTGCTTATACCTTCTAAGGAAGATGTCATGAGAGACTTTTGCATTGGTGGCAGCCAAGAATTCATTATTCAGATACGCACCAAAATTTGGGTCCATAGAGACAGCAGCCACTTCAGGTTTCTCATGTCCACTATCCATTAGCTGAATTGATAGGCGAGTTGGTGGTGACCACTGCGAAATAAAAAGTAGCAAACATTAAAATGAAAATCCATGTTTCTTATGAGGTGCCATTTGGTTGCACAAACAAGTAATTGATTAATGAGGACAAGTTGAAAACTTACAGATTCAAATCGATATATGCTCTCATCATGGAGGAGAACACGCACATTCTCATGATAAACAAGATCCATGAATCTCCCAGGTCTTCTAGACTTTTCGTATGTATAGAGTTGAAGCAGCTTATTTCCCGTGTCATCTGATGCAACTACTTGGAGCTGAATATAGTTTTGAAAAATAAGGCCACTACTCCAGAAGCTTTCACATTCATGAAGCACTGAATGGTGAAACTATTTACCTGCTTGACGACTTTGTAAATCAATTTATCAAGTGTGAAGAGTACGTAGGATTGGGTTCCAATGATAGCACGACACTCATCCTCAAATTTTGTATTGTCACCAGAACCATCTAATAAATTATACAGAGAAGACGTGAACCTGCAAGAACATGAAGGCAAACAAGTCTGGCATAAGAGTTATTTCGGCTATGTTAAATCATAAAATGAATTCAAGTCAGAGTAACATACTTGTCATAGAGATGTGGAGAGCTTGTGTTCTTAACCGTCTTCCATTTTGGTTCGGCAGACATTGAATTTGTCTTAGCCGAGTGAATTCTCTCATACAAAATCTACAAAAGGTTATCCATCTAAAAATTAGGAATACACCTAGAAGATGAAAAGTAGAGCCTTATTGTCTATCATGAATTCATTTCTCTACCTGATGAAGTCTAAAAAGCACATAAAACGAATCATTTCCATAGAAAATACGTGAATTTCTATCTTCTTTGTCATGCAAAACTGAGGGCACATGCTTTGCTAGAGGTTTAACTGTATGCAAAAAACGTTCTGAAAAGGGCATTGATGTCCCTTCACCCTCAGCATCGATGGCATCAGCCATTCCGTCTGCTTCACCTTCACTTTCGGCCTTATTATCATGATCATCATGGTCTGCATCTTCCTCTTCATTATCTTCACGTGAGCATTCCTCACCATCACCAGATTCACTACCTGAAACATCTTCACCAGCTTCAGACGCATTTTCACTATCATCCGTTGATCTTTGAGCACTTTCATCACCCTCATCATCAGCATCAGCATCATTTTCACCAGCAACCTCTCCATTATGTATCTGGACCTCCCCTGGCTTAACCTGGTAAGGTCTGCTAGCAGAACTGTCCTTCACCTTGGGCACTGCAGAATCCCTAGCAGATTCCTCAAAACCCATAAAGTTATCCTCTTCAAAGTCCCCATTTGGAGACAATTCACCCTCTTCTCTTTCAACTTTGAAGATATTGCGGCTGCCAATGTCAGAACATCTGTGATTTTTTGCGTTCTCCCTCATGTTTCCTCCATTAGCAGATACTAGTGGCCTTGTATTTCCAACACCCTGAGACAAAAATGTTTTTTTTGATGAATTATGACAAAGAGGTTACTGAAACTTGGGTATAAAAACATCAAAAAAAAATAATCTATAAATGAACTATAAAAATAAAAGAATCCACAAGTAGTAAAAGATTTACATCAATACACAATCTAACAAGGAAACACTTATATACACAGTTGACTATAGTCACATGTTTTATGTTAAACATGTACATTAATATACAATCTAATGAGGAACCATTTCTATATATGTACAAATGTCTACAGTGATGTGTTTTTATGGTAGTCACTTTTTAAGGTGTCAGATAATGGAGATTTAAGCTATACTTGAGTACCCAGACAAACATAAACGTTTTCCTGATTCAATTTTCAGGAAGAAAGCAAGGAAGTTGCAAAATTATATATAGCCTAAAAGAGGAACTAAAATGTAAGAATGAAGTTAAATTAGAGAACAACAAATTTCTGTTATCAGTCAGAAAAAAGAAGAAGAAAAACGTAGCAAAGAATGAAGTCATGTGGGTGGTAGGAGAAAGGCCACCACTCTTTTGGAAAAAAAGTAGGTACTAGGTGGAGAAAAAGATCTGAAATAGAAGAAAAGGAAGAGGGGTTCCCAGTGAAATCACTTCCATTTTATCAATCTGGTTAAAAGATTCATGAACATCATTATCCACATAAGCTACATTCCCAGAAAAAAACATTCCACATTGCTTTCAGTTCACTGGAACAGAAGCTTTTTCTGATTGAATCATCCCTTTAATAGAAGATCACAGGCATGCCAAGTGGTATGCAAAAGTTTAACACAATTCATATTGTTTCTTGGTAATAGTAGTATTTTTGTCTGAATTTAAACCCAAGACCTCACCCCTCTTAATAGAGTGAATGACCAAGTGTATTATCCTGCTGGAAACTATTTGGTCGATGATCACTGAATTCATTCTGTAATTACAAAAAACTATTCCAATATGGCCATATATCTTAGATGGAGAAAATATTTGCCCTAATACAAATATACAATTGGATCATTAATCTTCCCTTAGCATAAACAGAAACATTATATTATCGTGGATCACTTTTATTTTCACCCCCCTGAAGACTTTTTAATTAATTTTCGCTTGCCCTAGGTTGTGGAATAAGAAACAATTCCAGATATCCTGAGAAATATTTCATTAGAGAATTGGCTGTAATTACATAGTATCAACGACTAGTGACTTTATCTAAAAATTGTAGGATCAAAATCTGCAGAACCAAGAAAAGTTAGCATGTTGGATAGCTAAGTTTGAACATGTTTCTAAAGAGAGTACGAGAATCCAAAAGGCATACACACAGTTCATGTGAATACTTAAAGATAGAATTTTTTAAAAGATTTTAATCTATTATGGAGAATGGATGCTGAGTTTGATTAGGAAGAGATCCTTAAGAGAATATCAAAATATACTATAAGAGGACACATGATTCAGTATAACAATCTTGTTAAAATCTTGTTCAATCAGTAAAGCAGAATCATGTACATGGGCTTTTGAATACAATGTCAATATCAATCCATTCAATCAACCACGTGATTCTTATCCTTGCAATCAACATGATCAGAAACCACTATAATACAAACAAAACTACAAGGAAAAATAATGCAATAGTGTTAACGTGGAACATTTAATTTTATCCATGATCAAAGTAAAAAGTTTATGGAAACTATTTATTTACATAGACAATTACTGGAAAATTTTAGAGTTACGAAACAAGACCTCAACATGGTATTTATTGATTTACAAAAAGCTTATGATAGAGTGCCTACAAACCTACGATGGTGGGTTTTAGAAAGAAAAATAATAGTAATAAGATATATTAATAATATAAAACACATGTATGAAAAGGTAACATTAGTGTTAAAACTATAGAAGGAGAAATTAAGGAATTTCCTATAGATGTATAAGTTTATACAAAGGGCCTTTCTTAAGTCCATATCTACTTGTATTAATTATTAATGAAATAATCAAGAAAATAAGGAGAAATATCATAGTGTATGCTAGCTACTGACAATCTAATCATAATTGATAAAAGTCAGGAATTAATTCTAAATTAGAATTATACAGACACTTTAGAGTCCAAAAGATTTAGATAGAGTGGGTCAAAAATTGAATATATGAAATATAAGTTCAACCAAAATAAGAATAATGATGAAGGTATTTACTTAAACGACCATGAGAAAGTAAGCCTTTTAAATGCTTAAGATCTATAATATGTTAATAACTAACAATCATGAAATTTTAGAAGATCTTATTCTTATTTGTAGGATTAGAGTACGATGAATTAAGTGCAAAATGTTTTTGGAGTATTATGTGACAGGAAGATGCCCTTAAAATTAAAAGAAAAGGTCTATAAACTACATTTTGCCTAGCTATACTTTATGGCTCAGAATATTAAGTTATAGAACATGACTACCGTAAACAATTAGCATTGCTAAGTGCATATGTTTAGATAGATGTGTGGTAATACCATAAAGGATAAATTTAATAATCATTTTATTAAGAATAGGAGAGTTGCCCCTATTAAATATTAGACAATAGAAAATCAACTTAGGTGATTTGGTCATAATACTCAAGAGACCAAGAAATGCATTAGTTAGGAGAAGATAATATTTAATTAGTGCAAAAGAAAAAAAAAGTAGGTCTACACCTACTTGGTTAGGAATTACAAAAAAAAAAAATATGTAATTTAATCAAAGAGTTGATAATAGATAGAAATATTTAAAAGAAAAAGATTCATGTCATCAACTCCATATAGTGGAATTATAACTCAAATTGTTATTTATTGTATCAAAGTAAAAAGCTTAACTTGTAAACAAGAAAACATATTCCATACCTCTGATGAAGATAGAACTTCATTATGGTGTCTAGGTTCAGCCATACTTTCTGAGACGGTGAGAGTAGATTTCATGGTTACAGGGCAAACTCCTTGGAAGTTGGAAAAAAAAAAACACTTTGATTAGGAACAAGTTTAAAATAAAGTCAATTGTGATGTAGTCTTCCTAGCAATAAAATGGTTCTCACGTATGCACAAATGCTCTCATACCATGGCTTGGTTCAGCCCATACCGAACCACTATCCACCAACCGCTCTCCTGTGACAGTTTGAACATTAACTCCTGAAGCATCAGCAGCCACACAGACACTGTTGTGAACTTTTCCACATGGTGGAGTGCTACAGATACTATCATTTCGACGTGTGGATCGTTCAACATCATGAAAACCATCTTCTTTGTCTGTGGTATCACCATTTGCCAACCTTACTCTGCAGGAAATTCCTTCTTCAGTTGGAATTCCCTCATCTCCATGGCCTACAGGATTTAGTTGCTTCACACTGGCACCAATACAATCTGCACCAGGGCTACCATCACTTTCAGAGACAGTTGCAGCATTGCTCTTTACAACACGATTCTTTGTCTTTACAGCATCTTCTGTGTCCTCTGCACTGTGAGGTCGAGAAGGGACACCTAAAAGAGGCTCCAAGAATGTAGTCCAAATCTTCATAACCTTGTCCACTTGGTCTGATGACGAGCAGAGCTCTCCACATGAATATTTGATGACCTGATACAAATCATCATGTATATCTTGATCTGTAAATTCAAATTCCATATTTGGAACTATAGGCGGTCGCCGATTTCCAGCAGCAATTGCAAGAAGTGCACCATCTTCTTTCCGCTTCTTTTCATTTATTTCTTTTATCTCAGCCAATAAAGCTGCCAATGTTATAAAGTGTAAAATGAGACTAAAAGTTTAGAAAAAAAAGTTATACAAGTGGGATGGATTTAAGGACCAAAATAAACAACACAATCGTTTTAGAAGATTTTTGAAAATGATAGAATAGCTTTAGAACCAATAGACTTCATTAAGTTCATTGCACTTACATACTTCTCATCAAACAAAAAATTATGATTCATCACCAGAGAAATGAAACTTTTTTTTCAACACCAAAGAACCCCTACTGAATGGAGGAGTGCAACTGGATGTATCAACCCTACTAAATGTAAGGCAAAGAAGGTCACTATCACTTGCAACCAAATATCTAATATCATGGCTTCTCATGGATAGAATGGAATGTGTAAGAGGATACAGGAATACAAAAATCAATACCTTTTGTGCCCAAACTCTTCATGTCTTGTTGCTTAAAATAGAAGCTCCTATGGTCAAGTGATTTGTGGTAATTCTTTGCATAGATTTCAGCCCAAACCTTGTTAAAATCAGAACGACACCTAGACCACTCCTCTTGCTTTTGCTTCAAGCGGGTTAAGATTACAGGTAATGCAAGACATGCATTCTTCCGAAGTACTTCTATCACATCAAGCCCATGATCACCATACAAGCGTTCAATACATCTCAAGTTTAGTGCTGAGGGATCATAAGGGAACACCATCGTTAGTGGACAAATGATAATTTAAATATCTAGCTTATACTTCATCTTCAAGAATACAAACCAGTGAAGTGGTCCTCCACATGAATTGAACTTTCTGGTTTTATTGTGTTATCCTGCATCTTCTCCAAGAGTTCTTCTACTCGCTTAGTTGTTGCATTGACTGACTCTAGAAGCATATCTAACTCAAACCTGTTTGTAAGGAAAAACACAAGATAACAAATAAGACAAGATTCATCAATCAACATAGTCAAAAAAAGAAGATTAAATGAACCCACAGGAGTATACCATATATAGAGGCAAGGCACCAATAGGTTATCAAACAAAAAAATCCATTACCAAAAAGTACCAAATAATGGTTCACCTAAAGATTATATATAATTGTTTCCTATGTGATCTACAATTCTTTTGAGTGGTCCTATGTGATCTACAATTCTTTTGAGTGGTCCTATGTGATCTATATTGAACAACTAGTGATCTAAATGCACACCAAATATGTCTATTGACAAGGGCAAAGAAATAGGGGAAGAAGAAGATGGGAAGGAAGATGAAGACTGTGGTGATGACATGGAAGAGACAAAGACAACAAGGGGAGAAGGTAAAGTTACAGATAGGTGGAAAAATGGGTAATGACCACCCGAATTCAACCTGTCAACCAGTTGAGGTTAAATGAATTTAGAACATAAATTGATTGATCATTTAACCCATCTATTTATGATCTGCCAACCGTATATACATATTTTATATATTTAATAATATTATTAATATAATATAATATATCATATAATATTTATATATATTATTCATTTTAAAGTTATATGATTTTTGTAATATGCAATATTATATACAGGTTATATTTTTTAATCAGGTTAAATAGATTGGCTTACACATTTAACAAATTAACTTCATCAACAGGTTAAATGGATTGAATTTGGATCAAACAACCCATTTATTAAACAGGTTGGGATCGAGTTGCACAGAAATGGACTGGACTATAAACAGGTTGGACTCAAATTTAACTGTTTAACCCAATTTACAACCTCTAGTTAAAGATTATAATAAAGCTAATTCATATTTTCTATTTGTAAGAAACATAGAGAAACATCAATGGAAGAAAAAATTACCTGTCATCCTCACACCTAAAAAGGCTTTCTTCATACTGATTTTTACGCATGTGCTTAAAAGAGTAGTCTTCACTCCCAGATGTCACTGATACCCAGAAATCATTTAGAACCGAAGCACCTGTCTCTGTTCTATGGCCGGATTGAGGCACAGGATACTGCTAATAGCAAAATAGGCTAGTTAACGGAAGACCAACTTAAAAAATTCAACCAAAAGGGAAATGGTTTGTGCTGTAGTTTAAAGCATTTACATTCTTTGGTAAAAGGCGATAGCTAGGTGTGCAGCGTTGACAATTCGACAAATCAAGCTCTGATATGGGTTTATTATATTTTTCTTTGTTCAATGATGAAGCCTTTTGTCCTGCATCTTTAGGAACAAAAGGGGCAGATTTTTCTATCCTTTCTTTCTCCCTCTCTCTGTCATGGTCCCTTTCCTTCTCCTTATCATCTCTATCCCGCTCCCTTTCTTTATCTCTATCTTCTAACTTTAAAGACCTGGGCAGATGTTCTAAACCCAATATTTCAAATCAGAAATGACGTAGAGAATTATTTCTACAAAAAAGCTGCAATCTCAATACTTTGTTCCATGCATTTGGCAGTGAGGTATATATCATAATCAAAACAACAACCATCTAGCTCATCAAGAGAAAAAATATCATGTCAACTTACTTTTAGGGAAAACTCCAGCAAGAAATCCATCTGCATAAACAGACATCACTTGTAAAAAATTCAAAAAACTAATACAAAAAATCAATGAAAAACGTGCACACTCCAATAACGGGATGGCTAATGTTTACCCATATTTTCACAATTTGATAGGAAATTGTTGAAGCCCTCCACGAGATCAGGATATTTACTGAGGATGTCACTTACCTAAAAAAAGTAACAATAAACCATTTTTTAAAGGCCAGGGAAGTTCCGCATCTAACAAATAAAAACAAAAGTTAAGAGACTCTAATTAGATGGCAGAATACCACCACACTATAAAATAATCATGGAATTAAACAACCATGTCATAAAGTTTTGATCAACATGTATCCTGTTTTCAGTTTGCTGACATGACACCAACATGTGGATATGAAAATCTTCAACCAAGACAAAGTGGTTCGTTTTTGGTTTTTCCCTAACAATTAAAACAACAACAAATGACCATCTATCACTTGCCAAAGCTTAACATGCCCTTGACATTTAACGTTACATTTCACTAGGTATAGAAGTTTAATTATGCAGTTCCAGTATCTCATTTTTATAAATTTTTCATAAATGGTTTATTGTCTAAAAGAACCTAGACTTGATAACACAATTAACAAACAACTGTCATCTAGCAAGAATGGTATGCTATTTTAACATCAGCAAGAAAATAATGATGGATGTTGAAATGCCTGAGATTTTGCAACGGCCATTAGTCATACCGAATTACCAACAAATTAGAGAACATATACAAAAATGCTAATAATCAGAAGCTACCTTTTGGATTCAGTTAGGTAAATTAACAAAATCATACCAAATTTTTTAGTTCTGCTCTACTAATTATCTCCTTGCTATAGATATGGAGGCATTTCAAAAATTCTTGGTAAGTATCAGCATGCAACTTCTCTTTGACTTTCTCACAAAAATTGAATTCTTGAGTATATACACCTGCACCAAAATATATATCCATTAGAATCAAAAAATCTAGGTCATCAGAATAATATAAAAGTAAAACAATGCAGTAAGAATCATAACGCTAGAAAGTATCTCACAAAAAAATTTAAAACTAGTAAGCATGAGTTCAAGAAAGCCACCCAATGAAAAGTCTATCTAATGCTCCAAAAGACAGCCATATCCAATATTCTCCTGTTCACTCACCTAGAGTCCAAAATATCCTTACGAGAACACAAGAAATAACTGGAAGAGAAATAAATCATAAGGGTTTAGGGTTTATAAAGAAGAAAAATATATAGAGAGATTACATAAAGAAGATAAACATAATTTAAGCACTGTAGCACTAAACCCACACACAATACTTAATCCTAATACATTAATATACTCTGACATTCTCCCTCTTGTTGAAGCATCGATGTCAATCAAACCCAACTTGGTACACAAATACTCAAACATTCCAATACTCAAATCTTTGATAAAATATCAACTTGTTATTCCAAGGACTAAGTGTATGGTGTGGAAATGACTCCATTCATCACTGTATCTTGAACATAATGAAAGTTTACTTAAATATGTTTTGCCTTTTCATGAATAATGGGATTTTTAGCAATGACTATGTAATGGTCTTATTTAGAGAATAAAAGGGGTTGAGGAGTAAGTCAACCCAGCCCGGCCCAGTAAGGTGGATAAAAGGGAGTTTTGGGGGGAGACATTAGGGTTAGGTGTTTGGTGATTGATTGTGTGTGTGTTGGAGCATTCCTACAACTTGAAGTGCAAAGAAATTCTACCACCATAGTTACCAAGCGTCCTCATAGGTACTTCCATTGATCTTCATCACAGACTATTACTACTTGTATGTCATAGTGCATCTTCACAGGGGTCATAACAATGAACCAAAGCTCTAGCAAAAAAGATGTAACTCTCATTGTAACATATGCAATTTGAGTCATGGATCTATATTCTACTACTTCACTAAATTTGGAAACCACCTTATGCTTTGTACTTCACCATGTCACTAAGATTTTGTTCTTTTTTTTACTTTCAACTTTTAGAAATACTCTCAGTTTCATAATGTCATGCATATTTCACAATTTACTCCTATTATCAAAATTACTCTTCCTCCTCCTTCTATCTCAAAATCGTTATCCTAAAAATCACTTTTTCCACTCTTAAAAGCTAGGAGTAGAAAAAAGAATGCTCCCTAAGTTACTCCCAACATATATGCAATAATCAGAGGTGAACTTCTAGTCTCCTCAATCTCTAACGTATCCCAAATTAGAAAATGCCTCAATCTCTATGTTGGGCCCACCTTGGCCTGCCATGTTTCTCCCAACAATGATCTAGCCAATGATTGGTGCGATTGTAGGGCTCATAAGGTTGTCCTCTATGACACACTCTAACTGTATCATGACCACAACCGCAAGTGACCATAGTTGTTTGATCAATAACCAAACACCAAGTTGAAAATGAAATCCTCAATACCTTGGCTAAGGTGTGTGAAAATTAGGAATGGTGTCACTTCAAAGTATTTGCACATAAATCTAGCTAAAAATTTCTGGATTCAGGTTGTGGAGATCAGCAACAACTATTATCTGATCCCAATACTTTCGTAGTTTGCTGATATTAGTTGTCAAGGGTTGAAGAACCTTGAGCTCATTGATGAGTGAATGGAATACAGTGAAAAGTTCCTGGACTCTCTACCCATCTGACGGTCCATGAAAGTTTAATTATAGGCATCAAATACACAACTAATGTTATTCTCATATTTGCAGATAAGCTATAGTGTATTCCAAATCTTCTGGGATGGCTCTAGCATCATGACATTCCAAGCAATGTTAAGTCCCATACTATTACTCATCCACAAAATGACCACAGCATCAGCAACACACCAGTCTTCATATCTAAGTCCACATTTGATGAGGGGTGAGTGACATGTTTCAAGCAATGATAAGTGACAGGGAACTTTTTAAAGTTGTGTGACCACATTAGATAGTTATTTTCATTCGATGTCTTTGAAGTACCAATCAAATGCTTTGCAAGGTAATCACTGGAATCCATCTTTGGATTGTGAGAGTAACAATCTTTGATAAAAGGTAAAAGGTATCTAGAAGCACCAAGTCTAATTTGGGTGAAGTACGTGGAAAACCAATGCGACAAATTGTTCTAGATAGGGAACTTGCCAGAAAGAACCTGGAGGTAGGAATAAAGAAGTGGAGATGAAATGTCCACATACAGTTTTGCTAAAAGATCTTGATTCCCAACCAACTTCATGGGTTGGTCAAAGTAAAAACCACAGCCAAGGATTGCCAATGGTAGAAAACATGGACAACCAGCATACAAGGTGAATGCAAGCGAGAGTTTAGCCTTATCAGCCCCTAGGAGAGGGGGGACCGGGGGGGTGTGCTATCAATGAAGATGTCAATTGTGGGTTTGGAGGAGGGCCAGTGTTGGCTACTCTAGGGTTTCAACTCATACTCTAAATACCATATAATACCAAATAAGTAGAAGGAGATTGAATCATTAGCAAGTATAAGGGCCTCTCTATATAGAGGCTACATAAAGAAGACAAATATAACTTAAACAATGTGTGATTAAACCCACACACAATACTTAACTCTAATACATTAAAATACTTTTAACAATACTTTAATGGTCCTAAGAGTGGACAATTATCAAACTTCTAAAGATTTAAAAGTATTTTTCAGAACATGATAACACATACAAGAAGCAACACAACATAAAAAAGGTGAAAAAAATCTCAAGAGGTCACTTAAGAATCGCCCCAAGCCTTTTCATTAAGCCAAGAACTGTATTCTGACAACAATTTATATAAAAACAAAGCATAAAAGTTCTGTTAAACTCAAAAAGAAACAAAACATTAGCAGAGAAAAGAAAGAAGCATTCTCAACAAGAACTCCGTTTTGGCCTGTAATGCCTTTGTGACAATGTCAATCAATTCCAAATCAATGAATAAAATATGGTCCTAATCCAACCAAAAGTCTTAAAAATTTAAGATCAATACAAGTAGGAAGATGCTTTTTTTTAAAAAAAAAAAAAATTTAATACAAATATACTTTGAAATAAAATTAAATAAGGTAGAAACCTGAGGCTAACGAGCAATCCAACAATATAGAAGCAAAAATCAGATTGGTAGCATAGACACATTCAAATAAAAACGTGCAAATAATAAATAATCAAATCTTCAAAGTAAATGCCTCACTTTTTAAAGCATTTTTATCATCATAGGAAGATGCTGCCATGGAATGAATTCCTTCACCATCATCGTCACCATGGAGTAACTGTTCCACATTTGAGTCATCAACCCTATGAGGCACTTTCCACACATGCTTAGTGTTGTCTTCTCTGCTATCATGGTCTAATTCTTTATCATCACGATCTCTTCTATCTTCCTTCCTATCTTTTTCCTTGTCACCTCGTTTTTTATGTTTCTCATCCAGATCAGGGCGATCAACAATGAGGTCACGATCTGCAAGAGAAGCATAGGTTCTTTCCCTCTGGCAACATAATACAATGGCAACAGTTGGTTCACAGATTATTAAATATCAAATGAAAGGTAGAGGTAACAGACTAGCAGGAAATGAAACATAATATTCATGTGATTCGATGATGAAATAAAAATGCAAGTAAATATTACTTTAAATCTGAAAACTACCTTCTCGAGAGGTCCATGCCTCATGCTGGGTTTGACTGGGTTTCTATCATCCCGATGCCCAAGTGATCTCACAGATAATGGATGGAATGTTGGGGCAACAGCAGACGTCTCAGGCAAGAAGTGAGTGAACTCTTCAAGCAAATCCTGATGATTTTGGAAAAGCACTGACACCTGCAGGTTATTTGTTTATACAATTAACATATATGAGATTAAGTGTAAGAATAATCATGTATATGGGAAGAAGAAATTATTAACTTACTTCATGGTATACTTCGTGAATGGTTTTGCTCTCTTTCCTGTACATGTTTAGAATGTCTAAAAATGATTTGTACACTCGGTCATCATTTTGGAAACGAGTCTACAGACAGAATAAAACCCACGAGTCAATTGCTTTGATCGAATGTTAACACTAAAATATGTAAATGTTCCCTTTTTCTGCTAGATGTTTACTTACTTTTATTTTGTTTACAAAGTTGATAGCTTCCTCAAATTCAACAGGCTTCTTCTCCTCCAATGGCACCGGAAGAGTTATTTCATACCCTTTGGGTAAAAAGGTATTGAAGCCCAAAATCAGCTCCCGATGCCCTCTAAACAAGTCTTTGACTCTTTCAATAACCCCTGTGGTATCGATCCTGCATTTGAGCAGATATATCAAATTTCCTTTACATTTAAACAGGAACAACGGATGAAATTATAAAATTATGCAGAAAAACAGACCTCTGGGCCTTGAAATCCTTCATGACCTCTAAAAATTCATCATACTTTTCTTTGTTGTCCTGAAATATCTCTTTCACTTCCTTCAGATATGTAAGGGCATCATTTGTTGTGAGCTTCTGATTACCACTGACGGTACTTGCAGTCATCGCATTAGGTTGCCCATACCTTCATTAAACACCAGACACAACGAAAAAAAAAAAAAGTAAACATCGGCAGATCCAAAATATAACCTCGAATTTCACATGTAGCGCGGAAGCCAAAGTCCTATTCCAATCTCTCATGTGAGGTGTGGGAAAAGGAAATGAATTACACAGTTTTCCCACGACAATAAGGGTTTCCGTGAAGATCCTATATCCCAAGAACGCATGTAAGACCACATAACGAAAGGCGGAAAGGCAGAGCATACACTACACAAAAATTCAATTGTTCGGCGGCCACCGGGAGAACATAGTCATTTGCCTCGCCGTTTGAATTAATTCTCGACCTAAAATTTCGATCTACACCACCGCCACCTAGTCAGCCTCTTCCCACTAGCCAAGTCCAGCGTTTCGGAACCCTCGTACCGCCCACCTCTTGCCCCCTCCGACAAGTCACCTCCCCTCCCCCCTCGTCGTCCTCTCCACATCACCCCCCCCCCCCCACACACACACACGAAACCAAAACCAAGAAAGGAAGCAAAGAATCCAGCAACTCACGGATCTCCTCTGGAAGACGCGGCCCGCCTCACCGGCGAACCAGCGGCCGCAGGATACCCGTCGTCCCTCGACCTCTTCATCTCCTCATCCGCTCCTCGCGCAATCCACCGCCCTCTACCAAAGACCGAAACCAAAACCTCCCCGATCAGCCGCTACTCCGGAGATCTGAGAAGATCCCGCCCCCGCCGCGCTTCGCCAAGTCCAGAGCGTAATCGCTTCCCTTCTCTCTTCTCCCTTCTCCTCCTCGTCTACCGACGGAAATGACAACCGATAACCGAGAGCCGGCGAGCGTCAATTGAAATGGGGGAGATTATATATATATCCTCCACGGGAGGGAGAACATGACGTCGTCGTCGTCGTCGTCGTCCGCGTCGTCGCCGTCGTCGTGGGGCGGTGGAAGAAGGCGGAGGAGGAGGAGGAGGAGGAGGAGGAGGAGAGAGTGTGGGAACGAAGAAAGGTAGTGGGTCTGCGAGGGAGCCTTAGGATTACACGACGGCCGTCTGATAATGCCAACGGCGGTTTTGATGTATGTTTCGGGGGGTCGTCTCGTCGTTCCCAGTAATCTTTAATTTTTAAGGAGTTGAAAGGATGATTTGTACCAGGAAGGTACTGCTTTGCCTCTTTTATTATCTCTCTCGTCCCAAATTCGAAAATGGTAGGTATTGTTTATTTTTATTTTTATTTTTATTTTTTAAAAAAATATTTTTATTTTTATAATAATATTTATTTTTTAAAATTTAATATTTTCATTATCAAAATTATTTTTTCTTTCTCTTTTAATCTTAAAATCATTCATCTAAAAATTACCTTTTCTCACTCTAAAAGTAAATGAAAGTGAAAAAAAGTGATATCGATGGACGTTCACGAAATCTATTCATAATAAATAAATATATTGATCTCAATTTTCTAATAATATTTATAAAAATTAATTTTATAAGTATCTTAATTTAAATCATTTTTTAGTTTTTATTCTATCCACTAAAATAAATAAGGTGGTTTGATCATTTTTGTACGTCTGAAAATAATTTTTTTTTTAGATCGACCTTGAAGTTATAATTAATTGTATGAATTGAGCTAAAATTTTATAATAATTTAAATAATAAAAATTTATATTGTTAGAATCTATTTGATAATAACAAAAGGTTGAAATAACGTAATGAAAATTTAGAATCAAATAGATGAATAAATTATTCATTTGTATTAGAATATTTTTATTCTTGCATTTACAATAATTACGTTTCGCTTTTTCAATTTTTAAATTAATTCTACGGGTCAATTTCAAAAATGGAAATTCATGGAAAAGAAAAAAGAAAATTAAGAAATGAAAAAAAAAAGACTATTTATATATGTGAAAAAATTTTAAAAAATTATTTTTTTAAAAAAAAATAATTTTATATTTTAATATTTTAAATTATTATTTTTTTCAAAATTTTCCTTTTCCGATATGATACAAATCTCCTTAAAACTTCGATTTTTACAACTTTTTCCTCTTATATATAGATTATGCGTGACTGGGATAGTGGGATGACTCTTTGTAATATAACTCAAATTACAAAAATGGAAGTTTAACGCATAAATAAATTAATTATTTTTTAATTTTAAAAATAAAATATAAGTAAAAAATGATGGTGCCGCCGAAATAGGTCACCACCAAGCAATTTTCGATAATTAAATTAATTAATAATTTCAACGAGTGATTTGCGGTAAGCTTGCGGCAAACATGGAAACAGAATCTAAAATTACAATCTAAAACAGAATCTACAACCTTGAAAATTTTGGCAAAGAAAATAAAATCAAAAATTAAAGCACTACATAAATAATAAAAATAATAAACACCCTGAGCTCTACCATTGTTCACGAGGATATAGAATATTAAATGAACAGTGGGAATTGCAAATTTCGTCATTCAAGTCGAATATAAAATTAGTTGCTTGTAACTGTGAGTAGATAGATTGATATTTATTTTGGATATTCATATGAGTTTCCAATGCAATGTTCCACGTTCCTTAGCATGCGAGGGCTGCCGGGCATTTTCTTTATATCATAAAACAGCTACCGAGGATTGCGTGGGCCTCGGATCGGATCCAATTATCCTAAAGAAAATGGGCCGGGCCCATGTGGCGATTATATGGTCTTGTGGGCTCATTAACTGACCACGGTATGTTCATACTGGGCTGCTTGTTATATGGTTACGAAAGCAAATGTATGTAAATTTTCAGTTCCAACGTGTAGGGAATAAGAAGCGTATACGCCGTAGTATTTGTTTTTACGATGATATTCTTATTTTTAAATTTAATTTTTTATTATTAAAATTATTTTTTACCATTCTTTTATTTTAAAATCGTTTACCTAAAAATTACTTTTTTTTACTGAAAATAAGGTTAGTAAACGATCATAGTTGAGATTTCAAATTTGTATTAAAGAAAATAAAGATAAAATGCCACTGTTTATAGTTATTAGGTGTAAGTTGAACCATGTAAGATTTCACGAGTTGATAATAACATCACATGATCATCATAATTCATCTGACTTTAAATAAATGCTGATTTAGCCAACATTGAGTAGAATGAAAAATTTAGAAAAGTATACTTCGAACTGAAGAATATTAAAGTACCTATGTGAAAATGAAAAACTTTTAGGTTAGTAAAGTCCCTTGTATTAAAACTTCAATTATGTTATACTTTAAAGACATTTATACTTCAACTAAACAAATTCTATCTATTTTTCAAAAAAGCTTTTCATGTAAATGGATTTTATCGACTTTCCATGACGTTCACCAACTGATTTGAATTTTTCTGAGTTTCCTAATTTTCCATTTTCTTCAAAATTTTATTCTTCCATTTTACCGTTCACATCTATAGCTTTTATGATTTCAAAAAGATAATATGTTGTTTGGTGATAATTGGATGTTACCTGATGATGATTTCACAAAATTTGGGCATCACTTCAATGGAGAAAAAGCTTGCACTCCGATGTTCTGAACACGTCCCTGTATCGCTTAATACTCAGTTTCCTCACCAACACAAATCAAATCAAGTACAGATGCAGAATCTCTAGGTTCTTGAAGCAGAATGGAAGCTAAACTTTCTTTGAGGAAAGCAAAACGATTCAGCAACCGGGGCACAACACGCAAGCCTTAGAAAACAACGGTGTCTAGCGTGGTCCCCAGAGTTTGAATTATGTTGGATGACATCAAGTTGGAGACGTTCTCTTCCAGGCGCTTGGCGGCTTCTTTACCCACGTTAGCTATTGCCAGTTTTTCTGAAGGCAGCTCATCCACCTCTTGCACTGCGTTGTTGTATTTGACGACCGAAGTACGGAATCATTCCACCTTTTCTCTGTCGTATTTGCATAGAGAAGAGAAAAGAACATGGTATTAAGGTAAAAGATGATCTCAAGGAAACACCCCTACTAAACATGCAAGGAGAGGGTCAAAACAATAGCCCAATTGAAGTAAGGCTATCAATTATAAAACAGAAATAAATGTATAACATAACCATATTGATCATTTCGTTCAACAGGATAATGATGCAATCAGATGCTATAAAAAGTTAAAAACCATAATGCATAAAAACATACAACATCGAAAGAAGGCATTTAAGCATATTGCACATGATATTACCACACATCCATTTAAGCATTCATGTCTTTGCAACACAAATAAGAAAATTGGGTTAAGGAAAAAGAAAACATAGAGCATAAAAGTATCACGCTTGAATAAGGTGACCATCAAAAGAGCTAAAAAATAGAAAATCATAAAATATCACACTACGATGCCAGTCTGGAAAACATATGGTCGACAGCCTCAACACTCAACACCAGTGCCACCTTGGGGCATGGCAAAAACGTCCACAAGACAGACGGACTGTACATTCGTCAACGAATTCACCAAGCATGAGACCCACGACTTCCATGGGCAAACCAACTATCCCTATTTTACCATCACAATCAAACAGAAAAAAAACATAACTAAAAACATGGGAAACAAAAGAAAATCGAGGTCACCAATGAAGATAAGGGGCACTAGACCACTGTTCTCAACTAATATTATCAGATCCAATACAACAAATTTGAAATCCCAAAGTTAGAAGAAGAAATATAAAAACAGAAAGGGCCGCAGCAAAAATGAAATCAAGTCAAGGATTGAGACATGAAAGTGCGGCGAAGAGAACAGAAAAATATGATTTATAATTTGAACAATTCGTTTTTCTAAACAAAGAACACTCTTTACCATCTATACGAGCAAAAGTATGAAAAAAGAAAAAAAAAAACGATCTTTGCCACAAAACTAATACATGAATCAATGCTACAGCGTGCTGGAAAAGTAGATGGGTGGTAAGGGGTGGGGATTACGAACCATGTTTGAGCATCTTGAGGAGGGCAAGTGACGAGATGTAGACTTGCTCTGATGAGTCCAGGAGTGGGGCATCCAATGGAGGATGCGCGCCGGCAAGTATCAAAGCCCTTAATCAGCATTCCGATCCGATGGGACCGGAATAGTTACTTCAAACACTACGGGTGAAAAGGTATTGAGGCCAAAAATGAGGTCCTCGTGCCCTCTAAACAAGTATATGACTTTTTCAATAACAGTTGGGGCATCCATCCTGCATTTGAGCAGATATATCAAATTTCTTTTACATATAAACAGTACCAACGGATGAAATTATAAAATTATGCAGAAAAACAGACCTCCGAGTCCTGTAATCGTCCAAGAGCGCTAAAAATTCATAATACTTTTCTTTGTCGTCCTGAAATGTCTCTTTCACTTCCATTACATACGCAAGGGCAGCATTCAGTGTAGCATACCCATTACCATTGACGGTACTTGCATTCGTCGTATTAGGTTGCCCATTCGTCGTAATATGTTGCCCATTCCTTCGTTAAACACCAGACACAACCACAAATAGAAAAGGGTAAACATCAGCTGATCCAAAATATAACCTCGAATTTCACATGTAGTGCGGAAGCCACAGTCCTATTGCAATCTCTCATGTAAGGCATGGGAACAATAAGGGTTTCCGTGAATATCCTATATCCCAAGAACGCATGTAAGACCACATGATGGAAGGCGGAAAGGCTGAACATACACTACACAAAAATTCAATTGTTCGGAGGCTACGGGGAACACACAGTCGTTTGCCTCGCCGTTTGAATTAATTCTAGACCTAAAATTTCGATCTACACCACCGCCACCTAGTCAGCCTCTTGCCAATAGGAAGGGGTAAGACATTCTGGAAACTTGTACTGATCTTGTTTTGGAGAGAGGCTGTCTCTCGAACACTGCCGAAGGATAGCATCTTTCTTCCGTCAAACCCTAATCTTCCACCATAGCTCCTTCAACACGCTCGAGATATCGCAAGAGATCACCGGAACCGGAGCGTTCTCGTGTCGATCGTGGCATCCAGCGCCTTGGATCCCTCGTACCACTCACCTCTTGCGCCCTCCGACAAATCACCTCTCCCCCACCCCCCTCGTCGGCCTCTCCACATCAACCCACCCCCCCCCCCCCACTCACACACACACACGAAACGAAAACCAAGAAAGGAAGCAGAGAATCCAGGAACTCACGCAACTCCTCTGGAAGACACGTCCCGCCTCACCGGCGAACCACCGGCCGCAGCATAGCCGTCGTTCCTCGACCTCTCCATCTCCTCGTCCGCTCCGCGCCAGAATCCACAGCCCTCTACCAAGAAAGGAAGCATACACCGATACACGCAGACACGCCATGGTATTTGTCCATAGGAAAGTTGAGGCTGTTGAGATTTCGAACTTGTATTAAAGAAAATAAAGAAAAAATGCTGCTGTTTATAGTTTTTTTTAAAAAAAAAGGTAGAATATCATTAAGGTACAAAAGGCACATCAAGCGTAGTCCAAATAATGGTAGAATATTCTTATTTTTCAATATATTTCTTTCGTTATTCTAAATTAAAAAATTATTTACCTATAATTTTTTAAAAGTATTTTTATCTACTCTAAAAATAGTGAAAAAAGATAAACGTACCTTGATACTGTAAAAAAGTTAAAACAATTACAACTATTTAAAAAAGAGATGCATTCATTGGACATCCTCTGAGTTATCACCCCAATGTTGAATAAAACAATCTCGTTTAAAGTTGTTACTAGCACTCAAAGTAAGATCCAACTAAATTATTGGTAGAGTCACTTATTTCGAGACATTACTAACATACAAATTTAAAGATTTTAGTCATATATTCACTACGTTACAAATATTAGAAACTAGAATCTATAAAAAAAGTTGTAAATTCTGAAAAATAAGATTATTCCTGCAAAACCACACATTTTAAAAGAAAGCAAACATAATTAAGTGCCAAGTTGAAGTTGGAATATCAAGGAGGTGGTTTTGTAATATAAAGTTTAAACGATTGTTAAAGTTGTTAAATTGAATGCAGAGTATTTGAAAATACTTAGGTTTCAAAAAGAAGTCGTTAGTCAACATTCTAAAAATATATTCAAGGAGCTTCCCATAATTAAACCACAGAAGGAGCAAGAGTAGTCTCTCAACCACCTTTTACGTCCAAGATTTTCCTTGGTGAGGATTTTATCATGTAGGAATATTCAATTGAAGATTTTAATCTTAACAGACATAACTGAGTTCGAAATCCATTTGTAAAATGAACATCAAATGGATAAAGGTAACAAGATTTACAAGTATAAGAGTTTTCGACTAAGTAAAGTCAAACCATGTAATCCTTACAATCATTGAAATTAATGGAAGATACTATATTAAGGAAGCATGAGCCTGAGCATAATCCAGAAGGGTGGTAAGAATAACATTTCTATTCGGTGAATTCGAAAAAACAAAATTAGAATTCGAAGAATAACAGAGCATAATCCACTGTTTATAGTTATTAGGTGTACGTTGAACAATATAAGATTTCATGAGTTAATAATAACATTACATGATCATCATAATTCATCTGACTTTAAATAAATGCTGATTTAGCTAACTTTACACTACAAGTGGGCCGCCTAGGTGGCTTTGAGTAGAATGAAAATTTCAGAAAAGTGAAGTTCAAACTTCAGAATATTAACGTGCATACGTGAAAATGACAAATTTTTAAGGTTAATTAAAGTCCCCCTTATTAAAACTTTAATTGCTTCTGAAAATTTATTTAAATGTTCGTACTTTAGAGACATTTATACTTCGATTAAAAAAATTTCATTTATTTTACAGAAAAATTTCTTTATGCATGCACCAACTAATTTAAGTTCCATTTATTACAACTTCAAAAGTTCTAATTTCAATGCCACATAAATCACAACACTTTATTATTATCACACAATTTACCATGTATTCCTAGTATTATTTGTTTTACCATTTTCAACTTTTTGAACCAACTTTATGATAAATGAAACTCAAAATAAATACACCCTTCAAATACTTTTCAAATTTTCTATTTCCATTTTCTACAAAATTTTCTCATCTAATTTTACCGTCTACAACCTCTATAGATTTTTTTTGATTTCAAAACGATAACCTGTTATTTGGTGATGATTCGATGTTATCTGATGATGCTTTCACAAGGTTTGGGCATCACTTCAATGGAAAAAAGGCTTGCATTCTGATGTTCTGAACACGTCCCTGTATCGCTTAATACTCAGTTTCCTCACCAACACAAATTAAATGTCAAGTGCAGATGCAGAATCCCTAGGTTCTTGAAGCAGAATGGAAGCTAAAATTTTCTGAGGAAAGCAAAACGATTCAGCAACCGAGGCACACAACACGCAAGCCTTAGAAAACAACGGTGTCTAGCATGGTCCCCAGAGTTTGAATTATGTTGGATGACATCAAGTTGGAGACGTTCTCTTCCAGGTGCTTCTTGGCGTCTTGTTTACCCACGTTGGCTATTGCCAGTTTTTCTGGAGGCAGCTCATCCTCCTCTTGCACTGCTTTGTTGTATTTGACGGCCAGGTCCAGCATCTCCTGTTGGTCGTCACAAGCAACCGCAAGAAATGGGATTATGAATAGTCTGGAGTTGTGAGAAAAAGGAACAAGCTGATGAACAGCGGAGTTGCCACATGAAGCGGGTAAAGATTACGACGATTTCAATACCTGAACAACCTGTTCATTTCTGGTGGAATGGTCATCGAATCTGCAGAGTGTCAAGCCATCGGTCCATTTCTTCTTGTGCAGGTTAAGTAGCATCTTCTCCTCAAGTTCATTCTTCCTGTAATTGATGCCTATCGAGTAATAGTGTCGGTTCAACCCATGGATGAGTGCCTGGTGGTAGTTAATCTATGGTTAATACAAACATAACAGGGACTAAACCAATGTACATCCGATTATTAGTAAGAGGGTGTATACTTGAATGGACGGTTTGTTCAAATAGCCAAGATTGGATGTTGTCTGTCGTGGTTCTTGGCCAAGCATCATGGTCTGTGGGTTGATCAAGCGGAAGGCATCGATTACCACCTTCCCTTTAACACTTTGGATGGGATCAACCACCACTGCAACAGCCCTTTGATTCAGAGCTTCAAAGCTCTGCCAAAACAGCCAGAATAGGTAAAACATGAGATAAAGTATAATCAACAAATAATATTAACTTGGAACTGAAAGTGCTTCAATAACTTCGAATATGATTTCTCCAAGGAAAAAAAAAGAAGATTGCGTGCACGGGCTTCATAAAGATTGTGGTAATTTCAATTGGACGGGAAAAAAAAATTGCTGCAATTAACCACCATTCTGGCATGATTTACTAGAAAAGCGCGTGGCAAAACAAATAAGACATTAGCACGATACAAAGTGATATGCATCCTTAGAAAACAGGAAAACATAAAAATCCCTAGAATAATAGAACAAGGATGAACCTGCTGCGTATTTATGTCAACACCAGAAAGCCAACAACCAAATCCTGGATGTGAATGATACCATCCAACCACCATCTCAGGTCTGCATACAAAAGCATATCAACGTTACATAGTGGGAAAGATTTTTTATTACCACAGGCTGCATATCTCGAGGTATAATATATAGAAGAAACCCTCATCATCACAAAAAGTAAAGGAATATTGGAAAAGTGCTCCATCAATAACTGAAGTACGGAATCATTTCACTTTTTCCTGTTATATTTGCATAGAGAAGAGAAAAGAACATGGTATTAAGGTAAAAGATGATCTCAAGGAAATACCCCTACTAAACATGCAAGGAGAGGGTCAAAACAATAGCCAAATTGAAGTAAGGCTATCAATTATAAAATAGAAATAAATGTATAACATAACCATATTGATCATTTCGTTCAACTAAATAATGATGCAATCAGATGCTATAAAAAGTTAAAAACCATAACGCATAAAAACATACAACATCGAAAGAAGGCATTTAAGCATATTGCTCATGATATTACCACACATCCATTTAAGCATTCATATCTTTGCAACACAAATAAGAATGTGAGGTTAAGGGAAAAAAACATATAGCATAGAAGTATCACGTTTGAATAAGGTGACCATCAAAAGACCTAAAAAATGGAAAATAATATATATGACATTACAATACCAAGCCAATCAAGGTGACAAGACACTTGCCGAATTGAATCCAACCACTCAAATATGTATCAAGGCAATCCTCTTGCTTGGCCTGGCCTAGTAGCTTGAGGTGGGAAGAGAACTTGCTTTGATAACTGCATATGATCATGTTTGACCATTTAAATGCAAATTCAGGTGATATCTTGGAGAATAGCATGTCCTTTTTAATAACAAGAAATGGTCAAACTTTTAGGTATGTTTGAATAGTTATATTTCGAATTTTAGAGGACAAGCCTTAACACAATGGTAATGTTGCCGCTCTAATATAAATTGGAAGTCATGAGTTCAAATTTTAGGAAACAAGTTTCCCATTTATGGAGGT
Source organism: Amphibolis antarctica (assembly GCA_024699675.1). Lineage (NCBI taxonomy): Eukaryota > Viridiplantae > Streptophyta > Magnoliopsida > Alismatales > Cymodoceaceae > Amphibolis > Amphibolis antarctica. Next base: position 13,472 of record JAMKPZ010015516.1, on the reverse strand, counting down.
AATGTTATTCAACAATGTATGCTTGCACCCCCCCATATGTCACATTTTTGGGAACCTTGTACGCTTGATTTTTCATTTCAGTTATATTTTGGACTCTCCTACTGAACTGGCTTTATAATTCCATGTCACATGATGCCTACCCCATTACAAGACCAAACAAACAACAAGATAGTTGAATAGTTTATCCACTTCAATAGAGACATGGTTGAAAATTAATAAACTATGTGGTTGAAAGCAAAGTGACATTGAAATGCAATAACATTCAAACAGAGAAGTTGCACACCCTTCTCGTTGATATAATAAATTTCCATTCCAGTAAGGCAGTAACATTGATAGAAGGCATGAAACTATAGGATTAGTCAGGTAGGAAACAAAAGGGATGCATGGCATTGTATGACTCACGAACACAAGTAAAAAATACACCCATTGTGGGAGTTTAGTCCATCATACTTGCACAAGGTGGATCACAACATGAATCTATTATTGTGCCATTACATTAAAACACTTGCCAGAAGCAAGCAAAGATAAAAAACAGGACAAACGAATTCTAACAAGAAATTTATTTAATCAAATGTAAATATGAATTCGGAAGGATCAAGAACATACCTGCCAGTCTGCTTCAACATATCAAGCATGTTAGTCTGGAAAACATGGTCGACAGCCTCAACACTCACACCAGTACCACTTTGGGGCATGGCAAAAACGTCCACAACACGAACTGTATATTCGTCAACGAATTCACCAAGCATGAGACCCATAACTTCCATGGGCACACCAGCTCTCCCTATTTTATCATCACGATCAAACAGAAAAAAAAAAACAAACATAACTAAAGACATGGGAAAAAAAAGCAAATCGAGCTCACGAATGAAGATAAAGGGTACCAGACCGCCGTTCTGAACTAACATTATCAGATCCATTACAACGAATTTGAAATCCCAAAGTTAGAAGAATAAAGATAAAAAACAGAAAGCGCCGCAGCAAAAATGGAATCAAGTCAAGGATTGAGACATGAAAGTGCAGCGAAGAGAACACAAAAATATGATTTATAATTTGAACAATTCGTTTTTCTAAACAAAGAACACTCTTTCCCATCCATACGTCGAGAAAAAGTGTAAAAAAAAACGATCTCTGACACAAAACTAACACATGAATCAATGCTACAGCGTGCTGGAAAAGTATATGGGCGGTAAGGGGTGGGGATTACGAACCGTGTTTGAGCATCTTGAGGAGGGCTAGTGACGAGATGTAGACCTGCTCCGACGAGTCCAGGAGCGGGGCATCCGATGGAGGATGCGCGCCGGAGAGTATTCTCTGAAGCCTCTCCATCACGGATTTCAGACCTCGGGTGCCTCTCCCGCTTCGAACGAGGGTTCTTGGCAGGCGACGAACTCGACAGACGGCACAAGCAAATGGAACCCGAAGCAGCTTGCGTTGGAGGTAAATACCGAAAGGGGCACGGACGAGCACGCAACTTCGCGAATGGTTTTTTCTTTTTAAATATTGTCATAAAGATTCAGAGAGTGTTTTTTTTTTTACTTTCGATGAGAGAAAATATTAATTTTTTAAAAAATAATTTTAAAATATAAATAATAATAATAATTTTAATAATGATAAAAATATATTAAAAAATATACATGTCGTTGAGAGTACTTTAAAAATTGAAAGTAAAAAAATAAAATAAAATCTTAAGTTTCGTTTAGTTTTAACTTTTTAAATTTTTAAAAATTATTTTTAATAATATTATTATTATTATATAAATTTTAACTTATAAATTTTTATCATCTAAATTATAATATAATTTATAAAATTAATATTTACCTTTAACTTTCGAAATTAAAAAAAAACTCTCTAAACACACGTATAAAATGTCATATACCAACTGTTTTACTACTTAAAATGTCATTTTTATCACGATCAAAATCGTCAATTTTATAATTTACGACTCTTATTTACTTTTACACGTGTCGCATGATTCACGACTCTTCTTTAAAACAAATGAAGGCGTTTAAGAAAAGCGAAGGGAAGAATTTTGATTTTTTTTATTCATTATCGCAACTTTTAACTTATAAAATAATACTGTAACAATAGTTTGAAAGAACACCGCTTACAAGAAAAAATTATAATTAAGAAGTTATTTTTTGTTAGAATAATAATTTTTATAAAATTTTAATGTTACCATTGAAGAATTTATTTATTTAAAATATGTTGTGATTAACGTTTGATAAGTTATTTACTATTACTACTGATTTTTTATTTTAAAAAATATTTTTAATATTCAAGATACTTTAAATGCTAAAATTAAAATATATATGTGTAGGAATACATTTTAAATTATGTGATGATATATGTAAATGATTACGTAAGAATATATATAAATATTTTAAGATTACAAAGATATTATCTTTTAGGTCGAAGAGTTATATGAAAACAATTTTTGTAGATACCACACACAAAAAAATATTTTTTTATTTTTTTTAAGGGTAATTGGTAAACCCTACTTTAACATAAAACATACTCTTGAATTAGTGAAAAGGAAAAGAATTTTGAACACCCGCATAATGTGTCAAAAGCTAGAAGCTGCCATACGAACAAGATTTATCATGTTGATTTAATTTTTGTAAATACAGGAACTAGAAATTGTTGTAAATAAATGCACCCTTTGAATACACCAACATCAAACTTGTATTTTTCCAATTCAATTAAGATTCGTTTAAAAATTTTACTTTTATTTGTAAATTTCATGGCATATGTTGTTATGTTAAGTTGCGTGATGTTAAGAAACATATATTATACATGTTATCTCTTGAAAAATTAACTATGTACCAGAGTCACAAGTCTTAAAAAACATGTGAGGCCTACAGCAAAAGATAAAAATACCAACAACATAACAAAAAAAAACAGCATTATTGTAAGGAGTGCTTACCTAGAGAATATTGTAAGCATAAACTGGAATAACAAAAGTTAATGAGATGAAATGGAAACCAGAGGCAGTTCCAACCTAAAAAATGTTAGATAACTTCGTCCAAATTGGTCCCATGGAATTGGCAATTGCATTCCATCAGGGTCACTTCTTCCACTTGCAAGAAGGGCAGTAGAAGCCCAAATGGCTAATGCAAGTCAAGATTGAGAAGAACCCAATTTCACACAAGCACGCCTAAATGCCTCCATGAGTTGGAAAGGTGCAATACCTCTCATTTTCATCAACCACACTAGCGGAACCACCACTTCTGGACAGCCAACAAGGGAGTGTTCAAGAATGGCGCGTAGCGTTGGATAGAGGGAACCACAGTCCGACCGACCCTTGCCCAAGCGCTTTGATGATAGCCAGCAGTTGGAGGAGCATGATACATGAGCTTCAAAAGCTGCCATCAAACAAGAAAAGGAAACATAGAGCAGCTGTTGTCAATTAACTTGTGTGATCAACTTAATTAACACAACCGATGGGAATAAATGCAAAGACATATCGTTGTAAAAAAACCCTTGTGACCACTTCAGTCCAAGGGAACATTTATTAGCTATTACCAAATAATACAACTACTATATGCACGAGCTGTTACAAATTGTAGGAAGAAAAACAATTACGAGCAACAAGCAGTCTTTCACCCTTTTAGATGCTGAAATATACTACTCCAGTAGGATTACATTCCTACATTGTTATTGGCTGATCAGTGTAACTTGTGTAGTAGTTTATGTAAAATATTGGTCTTAAAATGACTAATGATATCTCTTAAATGCAATATTGTTACTTCTGAATTTTAGGACGATTAACTTTATTTCAAGTGAACATGGTGGTACAAACTGAATAGACCAATATAAGAAAAATGAGTGTCTCTTTGACATACATGCCAGTAAATGAAAGTTTGTATTACGTTGCGCTGCCACCTGTATCACAAAAGTCCATGCTCAGTATGATGTAGCAGCTTTGTACAAAATCCAGTGAAAATTCTGAACAGTAAGATAATGAATGGCTTACGAGAACAATGACAGGATTAAGAGGAAGCCCAGTGCAACTTCTGCATTGGAACGCAAGATGCTTAGTTTTGTTGCATTGGCTTCTATCCACACACATATTTCCTCAAAGTATCTCCTGTTAAGCAGTTAAACATTTGAAATTTATTTGCAAAATCAAAAAATTCAAACAAGAAACAAAAGGATAATAATAGTGCATCAGATAGCCAGACGTTATTCTAGTTTATTCTTTGAAAAATCATGAAGGGTGATGATGGTCAGTTGGTGGTAACTCCCGACTACAGCAAATAATCTCAGAGACTCAGAAGAACCTTTCATCAACTTGACCATGTAATTTTCACCGTTAGGTAAAGTTCATCAGCTAACCACCAATCACTACCATCATAGCATTAGCAGCTAAGGCTGTTTTTTCGGGCTGGACAATCCCCCCCCCCCCTCTCAAGAATGAAAATCAATTGCTTCCATCCAAATACAAAATCCAAAGGGGATTTTCTTCTCTTTACACATACGATAATTCTTAAAATTCTAAAGATAGACAAGACATTGATGGATAGTTCGATTGAAAATCAATTCATCATTTCTTCCCAATATATAAATGGAAAACAACAAAAGTAGTTTTTCTTTGAAAAGAATAACAGGCGTGTATTAAGATGGTATGGAAGTGCTTTTGCACTATTATAACATGGAAGAAGATTTGGGACAGAAGTGAGTCACGTAAATTTCAATGACGAACAAAGCTTCAAGACTTGTCTATTGCTATATGGTAGTCCAGTGGACAAATTACCTATGAAGGCACCAATAAGAATTGAGGACACGGATACAACATGACTCGGATTTGGGGATTCAGCGATTTATAAAATTTAAAATACTTGGCTTAGAAATTAATTAATATATAATCTAAATTTTCAAAAATTAAAAAACGTAAAAAATAAATGAGGCAAACATAGAAGTCGTACATGGCATGGATACAATAATACAAAGATAATGTCACAACAGCATTGATGGTCAGAGCCACATTTGGCACCAATGACAGTTGTAGGGAGGGTTAGCCTTCTGAAGTGAAGAGATATGGGAAGAGTTCACTGATGAGAGAGAGAGGAAGACAAGTGGTAGTGACAGTTGCACATAGTTATCGATTTAGGGTTTTCTAAATGTATATTTTACAATCTGCATTCATAAGTTTTCCTTGAATGAAAACCCCAAAAAACACTAAAACATGTGTCCTAAACGTATCCAGAAATGTCCCTAACAAATCTCATGTCCAAAATTTTTCTTTACCAAGATTTCCCCAACATGCCACACAGTGTGTTTAACACATACCGCCATATCCAAACTGTGTTCACGTTAGACATGTCTCCAATACGTGGCATTTTTAACACATCCCAACATATCTGAGCTGTGTCCATATCAGACACATCTCCAACTATCTAGAAGAGTCCACGCTTCTTTGTTAATTGCACATGAATATCAACATTTAGTTTTCCTTGTATTTAACATAAAATTTATGCATTCCAGAATAGATGGAAAAATTAAAATAGCTTTCAGTGGCAAGAATAAACATTCTAGCCATTCTCTCTAGTATGAGTTTTAAATGATGTGGTTCATTTCAACCAACTAAAATAAAAAACGTAATTTTCCTACCTGTACAAAGGAGAACGGCTGAAGTTTCGCTTTAGGAACTTGGTATCATGTATAAGGACCCAGCAAAGCAAAGGCAGCATAGCAACTATGGTAAAAATCAGCACAATTTTAGGGATCAGGAAGTTGAAGCATAAGCTGTGCAAATTTATTTTGGCAAATGGACAATGATAACGTTAAAGGGAGATGCACTAACACTTGAAGCTCACTTGGAAGGGGACAAACACAAGGCTGTACACAAAGCTGATGAAATCATTGGTTGCAACAACAGATTGAAACCATACTTGAATAGCATGCAGATTCCATGACCTGGGTTTCTGAAACAATAAAAAACTTTACTTTAAAAAAATTTCACCGATCAGTTTAAGACAGTAATGTCAAGTAGCATTACCCCATAAAGAATGTAAAGAGAGTAAAGAGAGGAACATGCTGTCCCAAGCAAAGATAACCAACAAGCCTTGTTTGCAAGATTTCTAGGAACAATTGGAAGGATTCCAAGCAAGGCCATAATTAATACCTGCAAAACAAACATCATGGTAGCATTAAGCTGGAAACAACTTCAACCAGTTGAATGATTTCACTTAAAACGTGAATGTCACTTGCAACTGCATAAATAGAGTAATTTTATGCATATCCTTGTGAAGTCCCTGTTACCACACTACATTACTCTAAGACCTAAGCCAACTAATGGCACTGACTGGAAAATTGTCAGGATATTATGCAGTGAAAAGCCATCAAATAAAACTTTTACGCTAAAAAGTGATGTGAAAGCATAAGGATCCCACTAAGGAGATAGTCTTGACTCTTGATTCTTTTACAACTGACAATTCACTTTAGAACCACTAAACAGAACATTGATTGCTCTTTCAAGATAAGGGGCAACCCCATTCCCCTTAACCTGCTAGAATAATTTGATAGCAAGTTGCATTTCATGTGATACATTTTGTCTTGTCTAGGCCAGAAATAAAATGGTCATGGCAACACTTTAGAGTACAAACCAAGTGAGCCTCAAGCAAGATGAATGCAAGCTAGATAGGATTTTGCATTCTGGCTGACAAGCCATTTCAAATTTGAGGAATGATTCAATTATAAGCCAGAGTTCATTCTGCCTCTTGTTTCCTTGTTCTGGGTTCTTTGAGATTACCAGGAAAGAGTATATCACAATCAATCAAAAAGAAAACAACCATCATACCCATGCATTGATAAAAAATTGAATTGTTTGACGGTTAAGCTGAAGAGGATTTGTATTTCCACCTGCTGATGTGGTCCTTGTTTCAGTTGATGAACCTGCCGTGTTAGGTAGATTAATACATTTACATGATTAACTACATAGTATGAAATAGTAGTTTATCCCACCTGAGCTGCGAGATCTCATCTGTCCAGATGCAGTTGATGGTTCTGCTCTAGCTGATGCTCTTGAAGGTTGATAGGAGCTTGTTGAAGACATACTCTCAACAACAAGATCAGGATCCTCCAAAAATAATGATATGCAAAGAGAGAGAGCAACTAAATAAAAATGCAAAAATTGAGTTTGAAAAAATATATACAGAAAATTTTTAATTTCCATTGATTCTCATTTCTTATAACCATTCATGCTCAGATGAAATGAACATAAACTTCATGTCACTTATATTAGCTTTTTTATTTTTAGAAAAATGGTATAAATGACTAATATGTAAACCTAAATAAAATAAAAACTTTGAACTAAATAATATGGTATATTTATTCTACAAAAAAAACTAAAAACAAGGAACATTTTCTGACAGAAAAACCAACTTCCTACTAAACAAGGAACTTTCTTATTTCTCATTATAAGAAATAACATCGACTCAAGATCAACCGGTCAACCTTTTTTTCAGTCTTTATTATTAGCAATCTTTATCCTTTTTTTATATACTTGGAATGGCTCAAATAGCCAATGCATGCCCACGGTTTGAAAAATATAACTTCAACGATTTTGGCTAACGTGCCCGACATCACATTAAATGAGAAAAATACTATTACACCATATGCTGCAGAAAATTTTAGATTGAACCCACATGAGATCCACCTACCCAAATGATTTTATCTAGACACCCCACGTGATATGTCCAAGATATGAGGCCGACCTACAGCAAGTCCACGAGTTTAAAAGAGAAAAACAAGGACGCAAGTCTGGAAAAACGACATTCCGGGTAAAATTTTTAGCGATCTCGAAATCACTTTGAGATTAACCACTAAGTGTTCCTATATCACTTCCTTTCATTATTTACTTAAAATTTTAAACTCTTTTACGACTCACACGATACCTACGTAGAAAACAAAGGCAGGGCATGTGGACCTTTCGTTGGTGGCATTTCAAAATCCTTCTCCATGCAATCATTCCAAGAAATACCAAAAAATAGAGTCAAAACAAGATGCAAAAAACGCAACAAACATGGGAGGGAGGGAACGTCAACGGGTGGACTAACCCACATACACACGTTATCCATGCCCATTTTTGAGATGATACGCATATATACCGACAAAGCCACAACATTTTCTTTGAATCTAACGTGTTTCCGTCCACAAACCGCTCAAACATCATTTCGAAGGATACTCGATCCAGAAGGCCAACCAAAAAAATGAAGAGAAAAAACGCAAGCGGAATAAAAAACCCTAAGGAAAACTGGAACCAACAAAAGAACGTCAAGAAGCCGAATAACACCCTCTACCTTTACGGCCCAAAAGACAGTATATTTCCGCTACTTTAGTGTACATAGATCACCAAATTCTCCCAAGTTGCCTACGAAATTCGTCCACTATTGGTGAGGTTTGGTACTTACAATGTAGCGCTGGTAGAACTTGCGCTTGTAGTGGTCGATAACGTCAGATCGCGAGGCCATGTGTGGCGGGACGAGGACGTTGGACCAGTAATCGGCCCACCTCGAGTCCCGATCGTAGTCGTACGCCGCTGCCGCGATCTTCTTCAGCCTCCGCTGCTCGTCCTCCGCCGCCATCTCAAGGAAAGGGGAACAAAATCCCCACCCGTCGATGTCGTGGGCGCGAGTCTTCGGCGGACCGGCGAAGTAAAAGCACAGAAAGTGATCGATTCTGGTCACCTTAGGTGAAGTAAAAGCGCAAAGATAAATTTTAAAAATATTTATAAAGTTTTAGTTTTTTGCTTTAAATTTATATTTAATAATTTTAAAAGAAATATAATTAAAAATATTTAAAAAATTTATTTTTAAAAAATATTTATAAATTTTTAATTTAATGATATTTTATTTAAAAAAATATTTTTATTATAAATATTATTTTAAAAATATTTTTTGTCAAATTTACACATTTTAATCATCTAATACGAATTACTTATTTAATCCATATTTTACATTCTATATTAAATAATCGTAATAAAAATGGAAGGTAAGAATATAATACACTTTTGTACAGTACAATAAAAATATGCTAGCCACAAAATAGGTTAAATCTCACCGTGGAAATGTCTGACATATCAGTGTATTTGTTTAAAAGATAAAATTTAAAAAAATAAGATTTAAATTTAAAAAAAAATTATATTATTTATAATATAAGTATTTTGATATAATTTTTAATATAAAATATGAAAATTATTTGATAACTTATTTTCAATATCGTCCAGAACTTGCATCATCGATAAAATTTTAAAAATACTTTAATATATTTTTTTTTAAGTAAAAAAAATTATTATAATAGTTATAAAGAGAAATAATAAAAAATTCTTACCATAAAAATTAAATCAACCTGAAAAAACGTAAACTCGAAATTCACTTAATCTTAAAAAAAAAAATGATGGTGTCTTTTTACTGGATGATAGTTCCACATTATTAAGCTTGAAATTTATTATATTTTTAAATGTTAAATACAAATATCATCATCTACGGGTCAGGTGTATCACGCAAGCAAATTAAAGCCATGAAATCGTGTCATGAATTGAAGGTGTGAGAGATAAATAAATGCGTTTAAATTATGTAACAGAAGAAATTAAAAATTAAATAACGTACAAGTTCACATGATTCACATTCAAAACTCTTCGCTACATTGAATTATTAATATAGTTATGACGTGACATAAACTTCTTTTATTTTCAATTCCTGTCGATTCACGGTTTTTTATTTAGGTGGTGAGTTGAGATATCTTTAATATTTAAACATCATCTGCGCCTCAAACATAAATCTTCTGATTTAAAAATACGTAATTTATTTTCTTATCAACCAATAAACTAAATATTATGTAATTAAAAAAATTGTACATTATTTGCCACGTACGAAGAGACAATAACCAATTTGAACGCGAAGATCGACGAGGAAATTAAGAAATTAATATAATTTCAATATTTAAAGTCACTTATTTATACAATAATATAATCATCCAGAACCACCATCCACTATAAATAGTTCCCTCAAGTTTCAGAGTTCCTCGTCTCCATCCACGCCCCTTCGTCTGTGATTAACCAAGAAAGATGGTGGACACTCTCCTCATCCGTAAGATCGTTGGTATCTCAGGTATGTGACTAACAAGCAGTAGAAGTATACCATATGTTGAATTTCCTACAGTAATGTTAGCAGTATTAGTAATGATAATAACAGTAATAGTAATAACAATAATCAAATAAGTAGTAATGGTAGAAATAATAGTATGCATATATATGTGTTATAGATTTAAGAGAAGCTACTTCCAAAATTTGACCTTCTTCGTTTGGTTTCAGTTTCATCTTACTTTTAAAATCACTTACAGCATTATTATTATTATTATATATATATATTCAAACGTATAAACTCCTATCATCTAAATTATTATATAATTTTAACTCTGAAATCAATTCCAGTTTTAATTCTATTCAACTTCTGAAGCTGAAAGAAAACTGTTCTCAAATGTATCCTAAAGCCCATAACAACATATATATCAAAATCACATAGATATATGTTTCGTATAATTAATGTAAGATTATCTAGTTTCATGCATACATATAGAAAATCAATTATATAGGTGTCTAAAGTTAAGTTATTCTTTTAAATTTTTATTCTCTTCATTGAAATAGGGTAGTTTGATAATTTTGATGTTCTAATTTGAAATTAAAGGAGGTAGAGAAGTTTAAGAGGGTAAGAGAGGAGACGATGAAAATCAATCTAAATATATTTTCAGTCATTAGATTAAACACCTATAAAATAAATTTTCTATAATACCACTAAAAGGTATTATCCTATATATACACACACATATATATGCAGGAGTAGTATATCATTGTACGATAATGATGAAGAATGAGTAGAAGTAAAAAATTAAAGAAGAAGAAGAAGAGTTAGTAACATATATATGGTACGTAATGGTAGCAGTAGAGGTGGTTCTTTCCTCATCTCTTGTGTTTAATTTGCGTGTGATTTTATTTTTTTAATATCAATGATGATGTTCTTGTGTGGATTTGAGTAAAACTTCTTCCTTAATCCTTATTGAAAAATTTCACCGTTGATTATGTGTGGATTAGTAGGCCAAGCACTTTTTTTTTTTTTTCTTTTTTTTTAGTTCTGTAAGATGTATATCCAATTGATGAATATTTAATATATATACTCAAGATCATTTGATCACCACACGTTTTTCACGAAAACTTTTGGTGTCTTTAGGTACATAGATCTTGAGTACGTAGCTAGAATAACTTTAAAGGTGCATATCATGAGAATAATGAGTTCTAACTTTTTACAAATTCTAATATATTATTGTTGTTATAATAACACCTATGTATATATATAAATTTTTACTTCATAATTTACTATATTACTTCATCGATCATTATTTACAAAATTACTCTAAACTTTAATTCTTCACAATTGTTAGAATTGAAAAACCTTATTATCAAACATAACTTAAATTAGAGTTTATCTTGAAAGAGTAAGGGAATTTGTTAAAAAGTAATGTTGTTTGTACATTTTTAAATTTATCAATTTTACATTTTTTAAGTGTAAAATAATTGATATCTGATAAGCTACCATATATTCATGTCGATATTTTAATATTGTAAAAGTTTTTACATAAAATAATGGTTAATTTAAAGATAATATTTTGAATAAATGTTTAGAAAATATTTTACAAATATTTAGAATAATCATACTATTATATTTTAAACATAATTTGATATTAAATTTTTTATTATTATTGTAAATATATTAAATTTACATTGTTAAAATTGAAATACATCTTTTTCAAACGAAACTGTTAACTAGCTTCACCAATCGAACCTAAAGAGTATAATATATCTCTCATTTATAACAACGTACCAACCACTTATCTTAATTTATTATACCAATTAATGCAATATCTTTTCAGATGCAGGGGGGTTTGTTTCTCGTACAAATTAATTTTAAAAAAAAAATTAAAAAAATTATTATTTAAATTTTAAAATTTTGGAAATAAAAAAAATTATAAAATATTTTGTACATCTTACGAAAATACAGAAAATTTTATATTTAATTTTAAGAAATTTAAAATATAGATATTTAATATTTAAATAATTAAAATTTTCACTGATTTTTATGCACTGATCCAAGGACAGCTAGTACTGATGTTTATTGCATGTGTTCTCCCAAATCGCAGGCAACGTCGCCTCCTTCGGGCTCTTCCTCTCCCCGCTGTAAACCATTCTCTCCCTTCCACTGCCATGTATATATAAATATGTAGCAAGCCAGCTAGGTAAACTTAAAGACTTATTTATGTCGCAGTCCAACGTTTGGAACGATATGCAAGAAGAAGGACGTGGAGAAGTTCTCGCCGGTGCCGTACCTTGCAACGCTGATAAACTGCGCCATGTGGGTACTCTACGGCTTGCCGCTGGTGAGCGAAAAGAACACGCTGGTGTACACCATCAACGCCATCGGCTTCGTCCTACAACTCATCTACCTCTCCATCTTCGTCTTCTTCTCCACCTACAACAACAGGGTACGTAACTCCGTACGTATGCATATATATACATATGTCGATCGATGGTTTTTTAATATACATGTATGAGACACGTACGTCGGTTGGTATATACGTACGTACCTGCAGAAGAAGATCGGTCTGGTACTTGCGGCGGAGGCCGCACTCGTGGTCGTCGTGGGCGGATTCGTGGTCGGAGAAGTCCATGTTAGCCGCACCAGAAGGTATGTCGTCGGCGCCCTCGCCGCCGTCTTCAGTACCTGCATGTACGCCTCACCACTCACCGTCATGGTACGTACGTACGTACGTACGTTATCGATCCATCGACATATATATATACGTGCGCGCGGTTCTAGCCGTTTCCGACGAAATTTTTTAATAATTTGCTTCAGAAAACCGTGGTGACGACGAAGAACGTCGAGTACATGCCGTTCACCATTTCCATGGCGTCCTTCCTCAACGGCGTCTGCTGGACCGCCTACTCCCTCCTCCGCCTCGATGTTTTCGTTCTCGTAAGATCATATATATTTGTCTATATCCAGCACATACATATATATATATTAGTAATTTGAGGTTGGTTGATGAGATTTTAATTTGTAGATTCCAAATGGACTGGGAACGCTGCTTGGACTGGCGCAGCTGGTGCTATACGCCCGCTACCGCAAAAGCACTCCAAGCAAAGACCAGAACCAGAAAGGGGATGATCAGATGCAAGTGCAGGATCAAAAGAACACTTGTGAAGTAGCATATGATGTTTGATTAATTTGGATCTACATTTCCAATTAATTTGATCAAAACAACACTTACAACGGCTTATATAGCTACGACCGTCACAATAGTTACTACAAATAAGGCATCTATGATCATTTTTACGATTTTTTTTTATGGTTATATATGGTCATCACAAAAAAGATATTTTCCTATAATATAAGTATATGTTAATCGCTTCAATTGTT